>PVIC010058589.1:0-10343 GCA_004025085.1 Thryonomys swinderianus | reverse complement strand
GAAAAGGCTCAAATCCATGCTATAAGGAATGAAAATGGGGAAATCAGCACAGACCCAGAAGAAGTCCAAAGGATCATAAACACATATTTTGAAAACCTATACTCCAAGAAGATGGAAAATCTAGAAGAAATGGATAGATTCCTAGACTCATATGAACTTCCAAAGCTGAATGAAGAGGATATAAAAATGTTAAACAATCAGTGAGTCTTAAGTGATGCTTTTAAGGTAGAAGAAAGGACAGGACAACTGAAGATGACTAAAAAGAGCTTTTCTTTACAGTTTCAAACGCAAAATTCCAAATTCATCGATAAAACTGTCGGTAGGATAATATGTCAGTTTTCCCAGTGCATGTAAGCTATTTCTATTTAAAGACAACTTCTCAAATTGATGTAAAACTTAAAAATATTCCCTGCTGACAAACTTCATGGAGTCTTCCTAAATTCAGTCCTTGTCCTCTCACATTTCTTTCTTTCTTTCTTTTTATTTTTGAGACAGGATCTTGCTTTGTAGTTCAGGCTGGCTCTGAGCTCACTATGTAGCTCAGGCAAGCCTCAAACTGTGCAACCCTCTTGCCTCTGCCTCCCGAGTGCTGGGATTTCAGGCTTGAACCACCAAGCCTGGCATTTGTGGTATGTGGTACTGATTGTTGGTGAGTGTGAGGCACCACACTGGGTATTGTTGTATGTGGTTACCAGAGATCAAACCAGGGACCTTGCACTTGCTAGGCAGGCACTGGAACCACTGAGCTAAATCCCCAGCCCTCACATTTCTTGATAGCACCATTTCACACACTTGCAAGGTATTCCCAATCTGGCGCCTTCATTTTATAATCCAAGTCCCACAATGACACTCTGTGATTCCCTTAGCTAACTTCAGTCCACTGTTGATTTTTTTTTCCTATTGCTTTTTTCCAAAAGAGAAATTAAAGAGATTTAAAACTAATTTATATTCTCCTTTTATTTTTGGTAGATTAGTGCATTTGGGCAATAATTTTTAAAACTACCCTAGTCTTCTTGTCACTAACCAGACAATTTGCTTAAATTAAATTACTCAGAGCATCTGTTCACTGTAATTTTTCCTTTCAAAGTTGATTTTTTTTGGGTGAAGATGTCCTCAGAAAAAAAAGCAATTCTTACAAAAATGTCTTTTATATATAAAAAGAATTATTAGGATTTGCCAATAATAAAAGAAATGCAAATTAAAACAGTACATTACCATTTTATTTTTGCCTATCAGATACCAATGATTTAAGAATATTAATACTTGGTTTTAGTAGAAATGTGAAGAATGAAACTCTGATGGAGGAAGCAAAAATTTCTTGATACATGTCAAAAACCTTTAAACAGCACCTTTTTGAGTCAATTATTCTAGTTCCATTCTGAAGAAAATGCCAGATATTTGCAACAAAGACCAATTCATCCCAGGTTTCTTTATAAAAGTCTGGATTCAAATTAAATGCCATAAAGAGACAGTTTTATTAAATAAACTATGCAATCAACTTGCATCCATCAACAGATGAATGAATATACACGGTATATGTGCATGTACTTGGCTTTGATGTCTCTGCTTTGGAGTTACCCCATTATGGACTTAAATTTCTGAAACTATGAGCCAGAATAAATCCTTCCATAAATAATTCAAAGAGCAAAATAAAAGATCCATATTTAAAAACAGAGAGGTAAGGGCTGGGGATGTATCTCCATGACTCCACACAAGCCTCACAAAACACAATGTCCTGAGCTGGATCTCTGGTACTGGGAGAAAAAAACCAAGCCAAAAATATCCCCCCAAAACCAAGGAGGTAGATTCTGTAGAGATGGGAAAGGCCTATGAGGAAGGAGGGAGAGAGGAGCATGGGATGAGGGAGGGGGAATAAAAATAATCAAAATATGTATATGTATCAAAACCCTACACTGAATGTAATCATTATATATTGCAAATATATACCAATTTTTTTAAAAAAAATTTAGGAACTGGAGATTTAGCTCAGTGGTTCCAGCACCTGCCTAGCAAGTGCAAGGTCCTGAGTTCCATCCTGGTAACCACATACAACAACACTGGGTGTGGTGACTCATGTCCACCAGCAATCAGTACCACACACCACAATGTGGGGCATGGTGGCTCACGCCTGTAATCCCAGCACTCAGGAGGCAGAGACAGGAGGATTACTGAGTTCGAGGCTTGCCTGGGTTCCATAGTGAGCTCAGGGCCAACCTGAATGACAAACCAAGACCCTGTCTTTAAAAAAAAAAAAGATTAAGTCTCATATATAATTAAGAGCCTATATTTAAATTATATATATTTATGTTTGCATTTGTACCTAAAATACTAATTATCAAAATATAAGTTTTACACTGTGGAAATATGTACAATATATTTGACAAAGGGTTGATATTATTAATTTTTAAAAAAATCTTTTTCATAAATCAATGAGCAACAGTGAGGATGCCAATGTAAAGGTAGGACAAAGTTATAACACAGTCTTCTGAAGTGGAAATACAATGGCTACAAACATAAAAAGAATTTGTAACCTCAGCAATAGCTAATAATCATGAAAATTACACTGATACATAGTTTTGGACCTAATATTGGCAAAATGAATATCCCCAAATGTGTACTTGTTGCTAAGGTCTGAACGCTTGTGTCCTCTCTGAGATTCATGTTGAAACCTATTCTCCTATATAACAGTATGAAGCAGTATGGTTCCAGGAGATGATAGAGTCAGTAGTGGAATTAGATACCCTCGTAAAGGGATTGATGGAAGGAATTTGCCTCTTTTTCTCCCTTTCCATCACATGAGGATTCAGCATCCTTCCCTCCAAAGGATTCAGCAATAAGACATCAACAGAATCTTAGAAACAGAATTCACCTCTCATCAGACATTAAACCTGTCAATACTTTGCCTTGGCCTTTCCAGTGACTAGAATTGTGAGAAGTAAGTTTCTGTTCTCGGTAATTCTCCCCCCATCATCCCCGGATTCTTGGTGATTATCTCCCAAAAGTAAGAAGTTATGGATGAGCTCTCCTCAGGAGAGGAAGAGGAGAAAAACAGCAGACAAATACATCACTTCAAATGAGATTAAGGAGATATGGGAAACAGTGCAGTTTACTATAGAAAAGCACCACCCAAATAGGGCTGTAATAGTGAATGAGAGTAATGAATCTATTTAACAATGCTATGTCACATTTCCACAAAATTTTCAAAAGGAGGTTAAAAAAAATGTCATTGGATAGGTTCCTTGTTAAAGCTGCATGAAAAGAAAAAATTTCCATTGAACCATTAGACAGCAGTGATTCTACTAGTGACAAGGAAATTTTCCCTACACAATAACCCTTTCTCCTGTCTCCCTCACACCATCCATGAAGTTTTTCAAAGATAACTGCAGGTTAATTTCTTTGTTTTTCTTTACCATTTGTATTTTCTTTATTATTTTGTACTCTATTACAATATTGTAATCATTTTATATAAATATTTTTGGGGTATGGAGTGAATCATCTGGGTTTCTGTTGTTTCTGTGGGAAAATTTGCTTTAATATACAGTACAAGTGCTTTGGATTACAAGTATGTTTCTGGAATGAGTTATGCCCACAAACCAAGGTTTTACTGTTTATCTAATCATGAGTCTACCTGAGGTTTTTCTGGATAAACATGAAACATGGCTTGCCTGCTCTTAAGTTCAACTCCTCAACAGGGTTTACAAAGGCTCTTTGCGATATGGTTTTATCTTATGTACTTGGTCCTGTCCTTAGTCAAGCCAAGTCCAACACACTCCGCTTCTTGAATTCCTGGAATGCACAGTCTTTGATCTTAGAGGAATCTTGCTTTTGTCTGCCTTTCCTGGTCTACTCATTTTTTCAATTCCACATTTCCAATCCCAATTTAATTACTTTCTGTAAAAGAAAAGCTTTTGCTCACTCCAAGGTGGTGATGGGTCTTTACTATTTATTTTGTGCCCTCTATTTCCCTTTTTTAATAAAACATATCCATTGACTTGTTTATCTTGCCCCCTCTAAAATCTGATCACCATGGTAGGCTGTTGATCAGTCTCCCCAGTGACTAGCAAAGAAGAAAACGATATGAACTGTGATATATCAGGAACTATATATGTTGAATTAACTTGCTCCCTCATTCACATTTCTTTCTTTACTTTACTTGAGTCACAGTTTTCAACCTGGGAACAGCCAGAGCAAGCAAGAGAAAACTAACACCGTATTAAAGTACAGGGGCAGGTGAGGGCTGAACGTGATTATTCAGGGGCTGACCAGGCAGGTAATGATGTTAAGAAGAGTTGAAGTTTCCTTCTTTAGCTTGGAAAGCCAACAATTTTCATCGAGTCACGGACTTGAATGGTAATAAACAACCACAGAATTTTAACAGTGTAAACGGAAAAAATAAAAACCCATTATTTGTTCCAAGTAAGGTTGACAAAACCAAGTAGAATGGTGACTTCTCTTTGAGGAGTCAAGTACTTAAACGTCATGGGAAAGACTTTTAAGTGCATAGAATGAAAAGTAGCTTTTCCTGACCAAGGGAGATAACAATGCCTTAAAATAAAAGGCCTCTTCTCTGTGTGTGATTTAGGGATGAGCCATTCCCACAGTTCCAATAATGCTCGGTACAAAAGGAAGTATCTCTAGCACAGTTTTCTCTCTTTCTCTAAAAAGCCAATTATGTAGACCGTTTCCAAAGAGGGCAAAGAATTTGCACCAACTTCCCTGCCTCTTGCTGCTGTGAAATCCTGCCATAAGTACTGTCTCTAACAGAAGCCATTGGGTGAAACTTACCCTCTGCTGCAGATTATTTCCAGAGCTTGCAGGTTGCCATGGTAGGCTGCCAGGAGAGTGGGTGTCATGCCATCTTCATCAGAAAAATTCAGGTCTCGTGTGGTGGCCTCTTTCAGAAGTTCCAGGTAGCTGTCACTAGCAGCTTGGTGGTAGCGAGTGGACATTTTTTTGACTCACCAAGCTTGACCAGAGCTCTCCAGGCCGAGCTCAAGGTTGGCAGAGCAACTTCCTGTGGAGCTGGTTAATGAGTGACAAGGAAAGTCACTCAGGGCAAAGCTCAAACCAGCCTCTCTTCTTGGAAGGCAGCCATAAGGGTTCACAGCGCTGAACTTGGGTCTCTTCCTCCTGAATGGCTATGACACTGGATATTAAAGCCTGATATTTTGAGTATTTTGAGGCACATTTAATTTCTTCTATTTCCATTAAATGGGTCTGGAATGGAATACTGGCCAGCTAGGCACAGAATGTAAAATATAATTTCTATAAAATTTAGAACTATTCTAGTTCACTAGCAAGGCCTTTTTTTTTTTTTTTTTTGAGACAGGGTCTTACTTTGTATTTCAGGCTGGCCCTGAGCTCACTATGTAGCCCAGGCAAGCTTCGAACTCAGCAATCCTCCTGCCTCTGCCTCCCAAGTGCTGGGACTACAGGCATGAGCCACCACGCCCGGCACTGTGGTATGTGGTATTGATTGCTGGTGGGCGTGAGTCACCATGCCCAGCATTGTATATGGTTACTGGGAATTGAACTCAGGATTTGCACTTGCGAGGCAGGTGCTGGAACCACTGAGCTAAATCTCCGGCCCTAGCAAGGCCTTTTGAATAACTTTATCAAGGTATATTCTTTGTACTCCTTGACATTTATCTGATCACTTTACTCATTTAATTCATTTAAAAATCATTCAAATTCAATGATTGTTAGTAAATTTACAGAGTTCTGTAACCCTTACCATAGTCTAATTTTAAAGTATGTCTATCACACTAAAAGTTCCCTTCATGTTCAGTCATAATTAATTCTCATTCTTACTTCCAACTCTATGAAATTACTAATGTATTTTCTTTCTGTGTAGATTTGCTTTTATTAGCACATCATATAAAGGAATTATGTAATATATAGTCTTTGGTATCTAGCTTTTTTCAAAGTATAAATTTTAAACTCCGTTTATTGTATTGGTAGATAATATTTCACTGTGTTAATGTGCTGAACGTCCTTTATTCAGAGTTGATGGACATTTTGGTTATTTCTCCTTTTTGGCAATAATTACTCATATTGCTATGATGACTCATATAAAGGCTCCATGTGGACAGACTGGTATATTTTCACACTCTTGTTCATTTACCAGAATGTAGTATTACTGGATTATGTGGTAAATTATGGTTAGCTGTAAGAAATTGCTAAAATTGAGCCAGGGATTTAGCTCAGTGGTTCCAGGGCCTGCCTTGCAAGTACAGGGTCCCAAATTTGATCCCCCATAATCACACTCCACAGTGCTGGGCATAGTGACTCACGCATCTAGCCCAGAACTTGGGAGGCAGAGGCAAGAGGATTGCTGGGGGTTTGAGGCCTGCCTAGGCTACACAGTGAGCTTGGGGCCAGCCTGAACCACAAAGTGAGACCCTGTGTCAAAGAAAAAGAAAAAGAAATTACCAAAATGAACTCCAATGTCCAATCGCATCATAGCATATCTATGATTTTCAATTATATATTTCAAAATAGCTGGTTAGAAAAGATTTTGAATGTTCCCAACACAAATGATAAACATCTAAGGTGCTAGAGATACCAATTTTTCTAATTTGATCATTTCACTTGTATACATGTATTAAAATTTCACATTTTGGGCCAGAGGGTTAGCTCAGTGGTTCTGGCACCTGCCTCGCAAGCGCAAGGTCCTGAGTTCGATCCCCGGTAACCACATACAGTGCTGGGCGTGGAGACTCACGCCCACCAGCAATCAATGCCACATATCACAGTGCCGGGTGTGGTGGCTCATGCCTGTAATCCCAGCACTCGGGAGGCAGAGGCAGGAGGATTGCTGAGTTTGAGGCTTGCCTGGACTACATAGTGAGCTCAGAGCCAGCCTGAACTACAAAGCAAGACTCTGTCTCAAAAAAAAATTTTTTTTTCACATTTTACCCCATAAATATCTTTAATTACTATGTTCATTCTGTTACATTTTATATTACAAATATATATTATATATAAAGATATATAAATGTATTATATAAATTATAAATATATAAAGAAATTACCAAATTGTTTTCCAAGTTGGTTGTACCATTTCATAGTGCCACCAACAGTATATGAGAGGTCTGATTTCTTCACATTTTTGACAGACCTTGATGTTGTCTTTTTACTACTCTCAGGGTGGATATGAAATGGCACATTATGGCTTTTATTGGCATATCCCTAATGAATACCTTCTAAATATGAACTGGTAACCAGTGTGACTGTGACTTAGGGGGGTGGGGTAAGAAGGAATGGGGGAGAACATTTGCCATATACGTGGCAAATGGTCAGAGAATCAGACCCGAGAGGCCCTGACCCCAGTCACGTGCCTCCTCAGCCTTCTTACTGGAGCCACGCTTGCCCCCCACCTCGCCAAACACTTGCAGTCATAGTGTCACTCAGGGAAACGACCTGCTGATGACTTGTGTGTCCTCTTATCTGTCACTGAAGTTCAGAAGGTCAGGTCTGATTTTGTCCTTTGTTTTCCTAAGCTCTAAAACACTCAACCCCGGAGAATTTAACTATTTCACTTTGAGAGGCATTTCTGCCCAGACACCCCTTCCTTTTGCCAAAGACACAGAGAAACAGGGTTGACAGACGCTGAGGTGCAGCACACGGAGGGTTTCCTACCAGCACCCCCTCTCTTCCCTGTGGGGCAATGACGCTGCCAGCTTCTGTTGCTGTGTTTATAATTTTGCAGCATCTCCTGATATAAGATGAGTTGCCGACAAGAAAGTGAATGAAAAAAGTGTTCTGCCTATCACAAAGCCCAGTCCTGGCCAAGAGGAAGTAGCATTGGGGTGAATAATTTACCCAGGATTGTAATCATCTATACAACAGAGTTCTGAATATTCACTTGTCCAGGGAAAGGAAAAGGGGAACCGAGGAGTGGGGCCTGGTGCCCACACTTGTAATCCCAGCACTCTGCGAAGCTGTTACAGATCTCCATTTACCAAGACCCTGTCTCAAAATAAAACATGTCAAAAGGGTTGAGGGATGCAGGTCAGTACTAGGGCCTTGGGTTCAGCCCCCGCTATCAGAAGAATAAAAATGAAGAGATTGGGAATAAGAAACAAAGATTTGTGGTAGTTGGTGCTTCAAATACACTATCAAGAAAATCCAAAATCAGCCAAGTACAAACTGAAGGTTTTCTTTACTCTTCTGGAAAACTATTTGCTACTAATTGGGAAAGAAATTCAATAGCTCGTATGGCCCAGAAACACATAGTTTTAGTAATGAGATTGGCCTCTGCCCTCCAAGAGACCGGGCTTTCAAAGCAGACTACTTTTGTTCTTTAAAGCTATTCATGTCTAATGACAGCAAAAATTCACTTCCTTGGTGGGGGAGCACTTTTTTATGTAAAAGGAAAAAGAAAGATTTCAGCCAAACATTACTTTTAACAAGATTACTTCATCTAATGAGGACCTGATTGTGAATTTTAATAAAAAAAAACTAACAGAAAATCAAGGAAATTAGAAGTGGTTAAAAATTCCTATTACAAGAACTGAGCTAAGGCAAAACAAGGCATCATGTGTCAAACTTGCGTGTATGGGAAACTTACTGAGCAAAGACATGTAAGATATATTATCCAGAAAATGCCAATATAAGTATTTTTTCTCTTCAGCACAGTAATAAAATTGTTCCACCTATTGATGTGGATTTTTCTGCTTCATAAGGCATTTCCACATCTTTGTTGCTATTTAATCATGTACATTACTCTTAAAATAAACTTTTCCATAGTAAAGGTCATTGGTGTTGTTTTCTTTAGAAACATTGTTTAAGAACACAGACATGAAGCCATGAAAAGGAACCATTGTCCGCACTTTTTTTTCCTTCTCTAAATGAAAACACTGATGAAAATATTTAGGAGGGTAAGCTGACTACTGAAACTGTAATGTCCCTGAAGTATTGATTGGGCCTAATTTATTCACATAAGTTTCAAGCCATTCAAAGCCCTATTTTTCTGTCAGAAAAATAAAGACAGAGTTGTTATTGTACCATCTGGTTTACATGAGGAATTTCTTGGCACCTCTCAACTGCACATTTTATAAATGCTAAATCCCAGATGGCATACATTGTAACAGTGGAGAGTTTCATAAAGCCTTCCAAAAACAAATTATTTAAAATTTGAATACTGGCTAGTCTAAGCAAGTGCTATGAATTTAAATTCTTCAGTTGAATCAAGTGGCTTTGTTAGCTGGATAAATTTCCTTTTCTCATGATGCTTTCCCCTTCCTAATTAATTATTGGCTCTTGGACTTGAAGATTTCAACCAACCTAATTCTTTTACCAGTGGGTTTCCTCTGTACTCTGTGACCTGACTCCTCAAATTCTATAAAAACTATAGGGACAACGATCATGGAAAAACCAATGTTAGTTGCTAATTTGTTTCATGATGGCAAAATGGAGGCATGTTAAAGCACCCTTCAGAAAATCACCAAATACTGTCACAGCCTCTCCATCCTCTCATAGTTGCTAACTGGACTGGGAAGGGCAGCAGATGTGAATGCTAAGTCTGATACAAAGCCAGGATGGACTAGTAGCTGAGAACACAGAGATCAGAGACTCTGAGGCTGAATCTGGATCTTCCCGTGAACATGGGCAGATTCCTTTTCTCTGAGGCTCAGTTTCCTTGCCAGTAAAATGGAGAGAGTACTTTTCCAATTATTATTTACAGGTCGTTATGAGTAATTATGGGATTAATATTTGTAAAATACTTAGCTTTCTGTAAATTGTGTTGTAAACACTCAATGAGTGTAAATTGGTAGCAGTACTACTAACAGGAAGTCCTTCCTGTCTTTAAAACAGATAGGACATGTTCAGGGTGGTATGGCTGGAGACCTCTTCTTTAAAACAGTCATAGAGCTGTAACTATGTCACTGTCTAAAACCTTCTCTTTTGGGCCAGGGATTTAGCTCAGGGGTTCCGGTGTCTTCCTGGCAGGTGCAAGGTCCCGATTTTGATCCTGGGTACCACTATCACAGTGCTGGGTGTGGTGGCTCATGTCTATAATCTCAGGACTCGGGAGGCAGAAGTAGGAGGATTGCTGTGAGTTCAAGGCCAACCTGGGCTACATAGTGAGCTCAGGGCCAGCCTGAACTACAAAGTGAGACTCTATCTCAAAAACAAACAAAACATTTCTTCATATGTTTCTTGGCTGCTTTGATTTCTGCCTCTGAGAAGTGTCTGTTCATTTCAGTTGCCCATTTTTGAATTGGGTCTTTAAACTTGGGGAGGCTGATCTGTTTGAGTTCTTTATATATTGTCGATAATAGCCCTTTGTCTGATACACAGCTAGTAAAGATTTTTTCCCATGTTGTTGGTAGTCTTCT
>PVIC010058588.1:0-10322 GCA_004025085.1 Thryonomys swinderianus | reverse complement strand
GCTCTTTTCCATAGATTATACCTTTCCTGCTCATTGGCTGCTATGCTGTCCTCTAGGTTTGAGATTCAGTTCTCTGCTTGATTCATCTTACTGCGCAAGCCTGTGTTCTTCATCATTCCCTGGATCTCTGCTTGAAGCTGTTTAAAAGGTTCCATTGCTTCTGCTATCTTGGATTCTAACATCTCACCGATCTCTTTTTTAGTGATGTCTCTCACTGAGGACAGTATCTCTGTTTTGATCTCAGAGATGAGTTCTGATTTCCATTTTACTAGATCTGCTTTAGTTACCATCTCCAAGAGTCCTGGTGTTTTAGTTTCAGTTTGCCCTATTTTCCTTTTCTCTGAATTTCCCTGTGGTGGTGATCTTTGTGTCTTGTTTTTTGTGTATTTTCTCATTTCTACTCGTTCGTTTTTATTAATACTCTTCTTTGTCTGACCACAGGGCAATGTTTGTTGCAAATGTCTATTATCTGGGGCCGTTTGGATGCAGCACTTTCCTGGGGGGGGTCCTCCTTTAATTTGTCATGGCCCTTGAGAGTTCTCACTTCTGACACTTCATGGGAGGTATTTGAGCAGAACAATCACATCATGTTTTTTTACCATAACACAATAAATGCCAATATCAGTATTAAACACAGTAAATAAGATAAGAAGCTTTGTTAAATTCTATTCTGGAGACTTTGAGCTTATGAGTTACCTCTATGTCCCTATGCCAAAATTTAGAATTAATCAGCAATGTGTATTCAACATACAGATCATAAATGTAGCCCCCAAACCCTTTGGGGATAAAAAGGCACTGGGGAATCAGGGAGGTAGGGAGACAGGAGGAGAATGAAATAGGGTTATCAGGTTTAGGAAGATCACCTATCTCCTAGAACCTCAAATATGCCAGCGGGTGCTACAGGATAAAAGCGCATATGTACAACAGTACCAACTCTATGCTGTGAGACCATTGGAGGCTTTGCACAGCTTTTTATAATAGTACAGAAAAAGAAATAGGGCAGCCTAAGAATCTTTTACTTCTGGGTATTGCTTCTGATAGTAAGATAGGAGAGGGTGTGGGGACAAGAGTTGAATAGAGGGTTCTAGGAATGGATGGCAGAATAGAAGCTAGATCCACCCCCCCTTTTTTTTTTATCTTGCCTGGTGTCTCAGTGCGGCTCTAGGAGCATGCCTCCTGTGGAGGAGTGCAGGAGATGGCTCCAGCTCCTCTAAGGCCTGGGTCCTCACAGTGCAGCTCCGGGGTGGGGTTTGGGCTGGGCGGAAGCCTTCAACCCTCTGTAGTGCGGTTGGCGCCCAGGGTCTGTACCTGACTCCTCACTGCACAACTCCAGGATACAGTGGGCCACTCCGCTCCCTTCAGTCCCCTGGAAATGGCCAGCGCGGCCCGCAGCCAAATCTGTGTGCGCCACTCCCTTTAGTCCGCCTGAAACGACCGGCGCGGCCTGCAGCCCGGTCTATGCACACAGTTCCCTTCAGTCCGCCGGAAACCTATTTATACATTTTGAAACACATTTTCACCCCCAGTTTCTCATACTAGAGAAATAATACAGTATTTACATATATGTGTTCTCTTTACTCACTTATGAGTATGCCCTCAAAGTATATCCTCCTGAGTATAAATGACTGCAGTTCATCATTCTTTATGACTAATATTTGATTTTATTTTTTAAAACCAAATTTTATCCAGTGTCCAGTTGATGGGTATATGGGCTGTTTCCAAGACTCAACTATTACAAACTGAGCTTCTATAAGCATGGGTGTATATATGTCATTGCAATATGATTCTTTTAATTCATTATGGCATATACTATACCTAGAAGAGACATAGCAGGGTCAAATTGAATCCTAATCTTTTGACAAATCTTCACATTGATCTCCTGTGGTTGCACTGGTCTACATTCCCACCAACCGTGAACAAGGGTTCCTTTCTCCCCACAGCCCTGCCAGCACTTGCTGTTGGTTGATTTTTGTTATAGCAGCCATTCCATTCCATTTTGGAGATGGAATCTTGGTGTTTTCATCTGCATCACTCAAATGACCGGTGATGCTAAACATTTCTGCATGTTTCTTAGCTGAGCTTACTTCTTCATCTGAACAATATTTGTTCACCTCTGTTGCCCATTTTTGGATTGGGATTTCAAATTTTTCAGGAAGCTGACTTTTTAAGTCCTTTATATACTCTAGATATTAGACCTTTGTCTGAGAAACAGATATAACATATTTTTCCAATATTGTAGGTTGTCTTTTCACTCTTCTGGTGGTTTATCTTGCTTTGAAGAAGCTTTTTAATTAGATGATATTTGAGTTCTTTCTTCTAGTTCCCATGCTGCTGAGGTTTTATTCATAAAGTTTTGCCCTATGCCAATGTCTTCAAGATTTCTACCTAATATATCATCCTACACGTTTAGTGTTTAATATTTAGGTCTCGAATCCAATTTTAGTTTAGTGCATGTGGAAAGACATATATCTAGTTTTAATCTTTCACAGGTTGAAACCCAGTTTTTCCAACACCAATTATTAAACAGGCCATCTTTCCTCCACTGAGAGTGTTTGGCTCCTTTGTCACAGATGAGGTGGCTCAGTATACCTGAAGCTATTTCTGCATCTTATATTCTGTTCCACTGAACCCTGGGTCTGTTTCTTTGCCAGTACCATGCTGTTTTTATCACAATGGCTTTGTAGTATAGTTTCAACTTGCAGCCTATGACACCACCTGCCATAATCTTGTTGCCTAGGATTGCTTTTGCTATTCTAGGTCTCTTGTGGTTCCAGATGAAGTTTGGATTATTTTCTCTAGCTCTGTGAAATACACTGGTTGAATTTCAATTGAAATTGCATTGTATATATATATAGCAGGCTTGGCAGTATGGCTGTCTTGATGATATTGGTTCTTCTTACATAGGAACAAGGAATGTCTTTCCATTTTCTTATATCGTCTTAAATCTCCCTTTTCAGAATATTGTAGTTTTCAAAGTAGAGGTCTTTCACCTCCTTTGTTAGGCTGCTTCCTACTTTATTTATTTACTTATTTTTAGATGCTATTGAAAAAGGAATTGATTCCCCAATTTATCTTTCAGTGAGTCTTCTTTGTGTATACAAAGGCTATTGATTTTTGAGTGCTGACCTTGTATCCAATTGTGCTACTATATTTGGCAATTAATTCTAATAGTCTTTTGGATGAGTTTTTAGGATCTTCTATATGGAGTATCATGTCAACAGCAAATAATAGTTTCCTACCTTTATTCCTTTTATTTCTTTTTCTTTTATTCCTTTTATTTCTTATTCCTACCAAATAATAGTTTGCTACATTTATTTCTTTTTCTTGTTTAATTACTGTGGCTAATGTTTCCAGAACTATATTGAACAGAGTGAGGATAGTGGACATCCTGGTCTTGTTCCCAATCTTAGCATGAAAAGTTTCAGATTTTGACCATTTAATATGATGCTGGCTGTTGGTTTCTCATAAAAAACTTTTATCAGGTTGAGATAAATACTATATATTCCAATTTTCTGTAGAGTTTTAACCATGAATAGATGTTGGACTTTGTCAAACGATTTTTGTGCATCTATTGAGATGACCATATGATTTTTTTTCAAGTCTTCTTTATTTTTTTATTTTTTATTTTTAATTGAATTGTTTATTGGTACAATTTATATACATCTCAAAATCACATATAACATTGGGAAATTTGTACCAGTATATGCCACAAGTTAATTCTCATTTTTACCCATATCCCTACCCACTCCCCCTCCTCCCCCCTTTAAACATGCTCTTTTATTTTCTTTCTGTATCGTATTTATTCCTTCCCCTCATCACATTCCCACACCAAGTTTCCTATAGAAATATTCCACTCTATAAAAGCTGTCCTACTTTCTAGAACTCATTTGCATCCACAGGTGTTCATGCCAAAGAGAAGATCCGGAAATTGTCTATCTGTGATCTATTGATTTCACTTATTAGTATATCCTCCAGATGTCTCCATTTGCACCTAAATAGATCGATCTTGTCATTCTTTATGGCAGAGTGATACTCCACTTTGTAAAAAAAAAAACACATCTTCTTTATCCACTCTCGAGTTGATGGACATTTGGGTTGTTTCCAAGATTGAGCTATCACGAACTGAGCTGCTATGAACAAGGTTGTACATCTGTCTTTCCAATGTGAGTTTTAAAATTCTTTTGGGTATATTCCTAGCAGGGGTATAGCAGGGTCAAATGGGACCCGTAGTACTAGTTTTCTGAGAAATCTCCACACAGATCTCCACAATGGTTGCACAAGTCTGCAATCCCACCAACCGTAGAGAAGGGTTCCTTTCTCCCCACAGCCACGCCAGCATTTATCGTTGGTTGACTTTGTGATCACAGCCATTCTTTGTGGTGTGAGGTGGAATCTCAATGTTGTTTTCATTTGCATCTCTCGAATGACCAGAGATGTTGAGCATTTCTTCATATGTTTCTTGGCTGCTTTGATTTCTGCCTCTGAGAAATGTCTGTTCATTTCAGTTGCCCATTTTTGAATTGGGTCTTTAAACTTGGGGAGGCTGATCTGTTTGAGTTCTTTATATATTGTCGATAATAGCCCTTTGTCTGATATATCAGTTGAATCTTTCTCTGCTTTTGGAATCAAGGTAATGGTTGTTTCCAGGAATGAACTTGGAAGTATTGCTTCCCTTTCAATTTCATTAAAGCATTTGAGAGGGCTTGGGATTTAGCTGAAGTGGTACCTCACCAACTTTGGATGCACAAGGGCCTGAGTTCAATTCCCAGGACTGAATAAAGGAAAAGAAAAAGAAGAATTTGAGAAGTAGTTTGAGAAGAGTGAGGAGAACCAGACACACAAACTTCAGGGAATTGATATTGACAGGAGGAAAAGAGAGGATTAAGGAACAAAAGAACAGCAACAACAGGCAAACAGAAAACCATTTTCTATCTCCTATAAAAAATAAAAGCAGCTGAGAGAAGAACCCCAAAATTGGATGAACTCAAGGAAAAATAAAGTAGAAAAATGAAGATTAAAAGAGAGGGCAGAAAATAGAAAAGACAAGAAAAATGAGAAAAGTAAAGTAAAAAGAGAAAAAAAAAAACAAAGGAAAAACAAAATAACAATAATACCAAAGGAGCCCTTCAAGTTGTATACCTGCTGTCTCCTGCAGACAATATGGGCAATAGCATGCAGACTGTAGTTAACTCGTCACTGGGAGACAGCCATAATCTACTGGGATTCATTCTAGGTTCAGGCTACAATGCCTGAGCTGAGCTCAGTGAACTCAATCAGGTCTGAAGGCACAAACTGCCCTTTGCCCAAAGTAGAGTGTCTGTAGGTTGCACTGGACCCACAAACTCACCAATGACTATAGTTCACAGGTTTTCTTCACTCTTACGGTGGGTGCCTTTTCAGTACAACAGACAGGAAGTATGAACTACGGGAAAAGGGAGACAGTACAGCAATTAGGCTGCTTGCACACTTTTTAAAAATTGAATTCTTTATTGGTACATTTTATATATAGCTCAAAATCACACTCAATATTTGGGAGTTTATACCAGTATATGACACTAGTTAATTCTCATTTTTACCCATATCCCTACCCACCCTACAATCCCCCACCCCATATACGTGTGCTTTCTATTTTCAAATCATATGTATTCTTTCCCCTCATTACTTTCCGCTACTACATTCCCTTTGAGTATTTTGTATTTCATAAAATCTATCATACATTCTAGAACACATTTACATCTACAGATTCTCATACCAGAGTAAAGATATGGTATTTACATATCTGTGACCTATTTATTTCACTTATTACTGTGTCCTTAAGGTGTGTTCATTTGCACATAAATGACTCAAACTTATTCTTTATGGCAGAGTAATACTCCATTTTATTTAAAAAAACAAACAAACAAACAAACAAACACATCTTCTTTATCCAGTCTCCAGTTGATGGGCATCTGGGTTGTTTCTAAGACTGGGCTATCACAAACTCAGCTGCTATGAACATGGGTGCACATATATATCTTTATGATATGATTTTTAAAAATTCTTTTGTGTGTATTCCTATCAGGGGAATGGCAGGGTCAAATGGGACCCCTAATCCTAGGTTTCTGAGGAATCTCCACACTGATCTCCACATTGGTTGTATAAGTCCACGATCCCACCAAAAGTGGAGAAGGGCTCCTTCGTATCCATAGCCTCAACAGCATTTGCTGGTTAATTTCAAAGTAGCAGCCATGCTTTGTGGAGTTAAATGAAATTTCAGTGTTGTTTTCATCTGCATCTCTCGAATGACCAGTGATGTTGAACATTTATTCATATGCTTCTTGGCTGCTTTTTCTTCTGCCTCTGAGAGGTGTCTGTTCATTTCAAATGCACAATTTTAAATTGGGTCTTTAAACTTGGGACGACTGACTTTTTAAAGTTCTTTATATGTTCTAGATACTAGTCCTTTGTCTGAGAAACAGTTAGTCAAGATTTTTTTCCATGTTGCTGATTGTCTTTTAGCTGCGCCAGTGGTTTCCTGGGCTGTGCAGAAGCTTTTCAGTAGGATGAGATCCCATTTGTTGAATCTTTCTGCTAGTTTTCATGCTATAGAGTTTTTGTTCATGAAAACTCTCCCAAAGCCCATGTCTCCAAGAGTTCTACCTAACCTGTTTTGCAGCAGGTTTAGCATTTCTGTTTTAATGTTTAAGTCTTTAACCCACTGTGATTTTAGTTTAGTACATGGTGAAAGAGATAGCTCTATCATGGCAGATTAAAGCCCAGTTTTTCCAGCACCATTTATTAAAGAAGAAACATCCATTGAGGATGTTTGGCTCCTTTGTAAAAGAAAACATGGCTTAATGTATCTGGAGCTGTTTTTGGATCTTCTCATGCATTCCACTGGTCCTCAGACTGTTACTTTGCCAATACTATGCAGTTTTTTTTTTTTATCACAGTGGCTTTATAGCACAGTTTTAAGTTGGGGATTGTAATACCCCCTGCCATGTCCTGGTTGCTTAGAATTGCTTTTGCTATTTTAGGTCTTTTGTTGTTCCAGATGAATTTTTGGATTATTTTCCCTAGTTCTGTGAAGTATGGTAATGGAATTTCAATTGGAATTGCACTGAATCTCTATAATAGTTGTGGGAGTATAGCCACTATGACAATGTTGATTCTCCCTACTCAGGAACTCGGGATATCTTTCTATTTTCTGATAACTTTTCTATGTCCTTTTTCAGAGTGTTGTAGTTTTCAGAGTAATAGTTTTCACCTCCTTTGTTAGATTGATTCCTAGATATTTCATTTTATTGCATGCTACTGTGAAATGAATTGACTCCCCAATTTTTTTCTCTCAGTGAGTCTGTTGTTTCTTTACACAAAGGATATTGATTTTTTTGAGAACTGACCTTGCATTCAACTATACTACTGAATTTGATGATTAAATCTAGCAGTCTTTTGGTTGAGTTTTTAGGATCCTCTATAAAGAGAATCATGTCACTGGTGAATAATGACAGTTTAACTTCTTCCTTCCATATCTTTATTCCTTTTATTTCTTTGTCTTAATTGCTGTGGCTTATGTTTTCACCACTATATTGAACAACAGTGGTGACAGAGGACATCCTTGTCTCATTCCTGATTTTAGTGAAAAAGGGGTCTGTTTTTGCCCATCTAGTATGATGCTGGCTGTTGGATTCTTGTAAATAGCTTGTATTAATTTGAGATAAAGTCCATCTATTCTGATTTTCTGTAATTTTGATCATGAATGGGTGTTGGATATTGTCAAATGCTTTTCTGCATATATTGATATGACCATATGTATTTTTTCCTTGAGTCTGTTAATATAGTCTATTAGATTTATTGATTTACATATGGTAAATCACCCTTGCAACCCTGGCTTGAATCCAATTTGATCAGGGTGTATGATTTTCTTGATAACTTTGTGTTCTGTTTGTTAATATTTTATTGAGGATTTTTGCATGAATGTTCATTAGAGAGATTGGCCTATACTTGTGGCCAAACCTTTCTCCAGGCGCTACCACTTATTCTCCTCTCTCTCTCTCTCTCTCTCTCTCTCTCTCTCTCTCTCTCTCTCTCTCTCTCTCTCTCTCTCTCTCCCTCTCTCTCTCTCCCTCCTGGCAGATGAAAAGATGCCATGGCCCTTTAAGAAATCATAGCGATGAACAGATGCAAGTCACGCAGGTGACTGACACAGGTGATGCAGACTAATCATACATTGCTAAATGCTACTTCCATCCTTGCACCTAATCACACCTTGCTGTGAGCACTGCTCCCTCCCTCTCATCCAATCACATCCCAAGGTACCCTATGTGAATGCCTGTAACATCCATAATAAAAAAAGAAGAAGTCTCTCAACCAACATGGAGTCTGGGAACTGTGATTCCGCATCCCCACTCACTCTCCCAAGGCCACTGGAGCACAGTAACCAGACCAGGCCAGATTACATGTACTTTTCTTATTTGGTTGAGTCTTTCTCAGCTTTTGGAATCAAGGTGATGGTTGGTTCAAAGAATGAATTTGGGAGTATGGCTTCCCTTTCCTTTTCATTAAAGAGTTTGAGAAATATTTTCATTAACTCTTCTTTAAAAGTTTTGTAGAATTCAGCAGTGAAGCAGTCAGGTCCAGAGATTTCCTTTTTGGTAGGTTTTTTTAATTACAGTTTCAATTCCACAAATTGATATAGGTTTGTTTAACATTTTTATATCCTCTTCATTCAGCTCTGGAAGTACATATGTGTCTAGGAATCTATCCATTTCTTCTATATTTTCCATCTTTTTGGAGTATAAATTTTCAAAATATGTGTTTATTATCCTTTGGACTTCCTCTGGATCTGTGGTGATTTCCCCATTTTCATTCCTAATAGCATGGATTTGAGCCTTTTGCTTTCTTTGTTGGATAAGGTTGGCTAAGGGTCTGTTGACTTTATATATCCTTTCAAAGAACCAACTCTTTGATTCATTGATTCTTTGTATTGGTCTCTGTCTCCATTGCATTAATTTCTGCTCTGATCCTTATAATTTCCTCCCTAGTATAAACTTTGGGTTTGTTCCTTTTTTTTTTCTAATACTTTCAGGTTCATCATTAGATTATTTGAGTCTGCTCTATTTTCTGGGTATAGGCATTCACTGCTATGAATTTCCCTCATAGAACTGCTTTCATTGTGTCCCATAAATTCCTGTATGTTGTATTGGGGTTATCGTTTAATTGTAAGAATGGTTTAATTTCTTCTTTAATTTCTTCTGTGCCCACTAGTTGGTCAACAGGGTGTTGTTCAATTTCCATGTGTTTGTGAGGATCTTGGAATTTCTTTTGCTCTTCAGCTCGTTTCAAGGCATTATGCTCTGACAGTATGCGGGGGATAACTTCAATTCCTTTGCATTTACTTAAACCTGTCCTATGAAATAGTATGTGATCTGTTTTGGAGAATGATCCATGAGCAA
This sequence comes from Thryonomys swinderianus, assembly GCA_004025085.1. NCBI lineage: Eukaryota > Metazoa > Chordata > Mammalia > Rodentia > Thryonomyidae > Thryonomys > Thryonomys swinderianus. The sequence continues at coordinate 888 of PVIC010058588.1, read as the reverse complement.
CTGAGAACATACATTCTGACACTGTAGGGTGAAATACTCTGTAGGCATCTATTAAGTCCATTTGTTCAGAAGTATGGTTTAGCTCAAGGATTTCCTTACTGATTTTTTGTCCAGCCCATCTGTCAATTTGTGACAGTGGAGTATTGAAGTCCCCTACTACTATTGTATTAGTGGTTATCAGCCTTTTCATTACCATTAATGTTTGTTTTATACAGTTGGGTGCATTAGAGTTTGGTGTATAGATATTTATGATTGTTATATCCTTCTCCTGGATTGTTCCCTGTATGAGAATATGGTGACTTTCTTTGTCTCTCTTAATAAGTTTGGGTTTGAAATCTACTTTTTCCTGCAAACAAGATAGCCACTCCTGCTTTTCTGCAGTTTCCTGTGACATGGATAATTGTTTCTGTTCCCTTTACTTTCAGTTTATGGGTTTCTTTCTGAATTAGGTGTGTTTTCTGTATGCAACGGATTGTAGGATCTTGCTTCTTGATCCAATCTGTCAATCTGCTTTTTAATTGGCCCACTGAGTCCATTAACATTAATGGTTATGACTGATATGGACAGACTTAGAGCTGCCATGTTTTCCTGTTCTTGGCTCTCTTATTCTTTGCTTTTTCCCTTTTCCAGTCAGTTTCTTGCTTGGCCCAGTGACCACTCTTTTGGGTCTCATTTTTTTTTTTTCTTTTTCAATATATTCTTTAGAATGTTTTGCAGTGCAGGTTTCGTATTTGTGAAGTTTTTCAGGTGTTCTTTATCATGGAAGTATCTTACTTTCCTGACAATTCTGAAAGATAGTTTTGCAGGGTACATCAATATGGGTTGGAGTTTGTTTTCATGCATTGCTTGAAATGCTTCCCTCCAGGCTTTCCTTGCATTGAATGTTTC
>PVIC010058586.1:0-10344 GCA_004025085.1 Thryonomys swinderianus | reverse complement strand
AAAAAAAAAAAAAAAAAAAAAAAAAAAACCTTCTAGTCTCAAGGCATTTGAGCACTGAATGAAATTATTTTTGTGGCTGGAGATTTAGCTCAGTGGCTCTAGCACCTGCCTCACAAGCGCAAGTTCATGAGTTCAGTCTCCCACTACAAGGAGAGAGAGAGAGAGGGAGAGAGAGAGAGAGAGAGAGAGAGAAAGAGAGAGAGAGAGAGAAAGGGCAATCAGGTGTGATTACAAACTAAGGTGAAAAAAAATTTTTTAATGTTACAGTAAAAGCCATGGCTGTTAATCACTCTCGCTTTGAACACACCCCATCATTCTCACCACTTTCTCAAACAGTTCCGGAAGTTCACTTTCCTGAGTATCTTTAGTTGTGCTATCAATGGCTACCTCAATGTTCTCAACCAATTCAAAATGTTTACCTTTCATAGTCCTTTTGGCTTTAAAGAAGAGCCAAAAGTTGCAAAGTGCCAGATCCAAAAGTAGGAGAAAACAAGATGAGACTGGCCCTACCTATCTCTTCATCCTTCTCAGAGATCTCTCTAGCTACAAAGGAAAAAGAGTGGTCAACTAGACACAGTCATGTCTCCATTATATAGAGGACAGGAGGATGGAGGTTTAAGACCTAACCAGCTGCTCCCACTGAACACCATAGAACTGCAAAGGACAAATGAGCAGCCCATGATCAAGAGCAGGGAGAGAATGGATTTGGCAGAAGTGGAAGGTAATGAAGAGAAGGTAAATCAAGGGCGTAGAGTAGGCCAGATTCAAGAGAGGTCAAATTTAGCCAAAATCAGCAGCACTTGGAGGGACTGTTCAGCCGCAGATCACTGGACAGCATGCCCAGTGTTCTGATTCAGTAGTTGGGGGGTGGAGCACTAAAATGTTGCAGTCCTCCTGCAGTATCCCCAAGATACTGCTAATGCTGCCACCCCAGGGAATCACACTTTGAGAACCACCTGTGGATAAAGCTAAAGCTTTATCCTCTCAGCAACATAGACCCCCTGAAAGCTTCTGAGTTGGGAAGAAAAATGATGACCATATGTAGGAAGCTTTCTCTGCCAGAGGTCTGCAGATGCACTGGAGTTGGCGGAAGATCAAAGCAAAAGCAGAGGCTAGAAGAAAATAGCAGTGATGCCCAAATTTATGTTGTTTGACTAGGCTTCGTGGCATTATTCATGGCAATTCCACAAAGGTTCTGATCTCCAGGCCCCAACCTAACCAGCTGTGAGCAAAACAACAAAACTACCTACTTTATGCTCAGAAGCATCCTGGTAATGACAGTGTTAGTACTGATGATTTTTTTTTTTTTTTTTTAGTGACTAGCATGTCTTCCTATCTTACCTGATTTCAGCCCAAAGATTTTATAAAATGAGAAGCAGCCTGGTAAAACCCAAATGAATTGGGCCGTGACCAGAAATAAAATGCTGGGGGAAAAAATGGTCAACCACCGAGTCTCTGGCACTTCCTATTTGTTTTGCTCTACCTGAGTTTAGACCTCCTTTGGGTGGGCAATTAAGGCTGAGATTCACAGGGAGAGAGGTTGAGTATTTGGACTGACGAGTTGAGTCTTGGGTCCAGCTGTGAAGAAAGGTGCTGGCCAGTCTCCAGGAGAACTTTGCAAATTAGAAAAAGCTACCTTCTCTTGGCAAAGCTACCTACACACACACACACACACACACACACACACACACACGGGAGGGGGTAGAGGCAGCCTATTTACCTGTCCCCGGAGAGTCCTTACTAGGGCACAGCCTGCAGCCCTGAAAGAGGTGGCCCTGCTGTGACCTCGGGAGGCCTAGTTCTCCCTTTGTCTGCTGGCATGGCAGTGCGAAGCCCCAGCACAGTGGGTGGGATAAACGAGGCGAACCGTATAAACTGCCCTCTGGCACAGATTGGTGCCCAATGATAATCACTTTTCTTCCAGATTTCCTTTGGAACTGGTGGGGGTCACCGGATGGGTCCACCTTTGTGGGCTGCCCGGGAATCATCTGCCTCTCTGAGTCTTGGCACGGGGCCCCTGCTTGGCATTTGCCACGATGTCCCTGCTGCCTCTCTGCAGCGTCTCATTGTCTGGCACGAGGAGAAAGTGCCCGACTCCCGCTGCAAAGGGAGCCCCGCAAACAGAGACCAGCTGAGCTCCGCGGTCAGCAGATTAGCTCCCGTAATACTGCCAGCTCCGGGGATCGAGGAGCCCCTGATTGTAAATCTAAAAATCCAACGGCGTTCTCTTGCTTTTCATTAATTTCCTAAGCTCCTGTGCTGCTGGGCTAATGTTCTGCCAGGTGCAAGGACTTCGCTAAAGCACTCTGCTCCCCATCCAGCCTGTCACGGGGCCCCGGGCAGCCTGCGCAGGTGCTAGAGGCCGAGAGGGGCCAGGTCATCATTTCAAGCAAGCCCAGTAGGTGCGCCAGGCACCGTGAAGAGCTTTCACTGCTGATGATTCTCTGTCGAAGGGGCCAGGCGAGAGGCTGAAGTGCCAAATCCCAATTAAACCACCAAAGAAGTGGGAGCAGGGGAAGGACAAGTGGAGAGGCAGGAGAGGAGTCCCCGCTGCTGATTCTCTGGGCAACATTCACCCTGGGCAACATTCAACATTGCCAGAAGCTATTCCGGTCCCGCTGGATAAGATCTTTCCTTTTGGTTCCTGCTTTAACCACAGCAGATAAATGTCTAGCATCAATTATCAGCTAGGCTTTCCACTGGCCATGGGCAACCCACAGTTGAGTGAGGCCTCCTGAGCGAGTTCCCACGGTAATGGGGGAGACAGACCTGCAAACAGACTCTGGCCGCACCAGCTGGCAGCTGCTCTCCTCAGGATCCATGTGGCCATTGTGTGTGTGTGAGAAGGAGGAAATGCCCAACTCTGTGCACAGGAACAGAGGCTGCAGAAAAGAAGGGCCACTGGGGCTATTTCTTGAGAAGAGCTTCCAAGAAAGAAGGGCTGGGCGGCATGGTATTTCCAGGGAGAAGAACAGCGTGTAGTAAGTACAGTCCTGAAACGTGCTACGGATGGAAGAATGTGCAGAGAAAGGAGGCCAGTGGAGAAAGCCAAGAGAAAGTCTTTTTGTTTTTTGAGACAGGGTCTCGCTTTGTAGTTCAGGCTGGCCCTGAGCTCACTGTATCCCAGGCAAGCCTTGAACTCAGCAGTCCTCCTGCCTCTGCCTCCCGAGTGCTGGGATTACAGGCTTGAGCCACCACGCCCAGCATCTGTGGTATGAGGTGCCGATTGCCAGTGGGCGTGACCACCATGCCCCGTATGTGGTTACTGGGGATTGAATCAGTGACCTTGCACTTGCAAGGCAGGCGCTGGAACCACTGAGCCAAATCTCCAGTCCCCTTATTTTCTTTTTTTAATTGATTTTATTGGTATATTTTATATATATTATGATCACATTCAACATTGAGAACGTGTACCAGGACATGACACATCTTGATTCTCGTGTTTTCTCATTCCCCTGCCTTCCCTACAACTCCCCACCTCCTATATACAAACGCTTTGTAGTTGAGTGCATAATTGATGTATTTGTCAGCTTTCATCTCTGAAACACAACACCCAACGCATACAATTTAGAGAAGTTTAATTTTCTCAAGGCTTCGGGGGATTCTATCCACATTCAGCTGGCCCTTGGGCAACAATATCATGGTGGAGAAAGATGAACAAACCCAGGGCAGAGGGAGAATGTCAGGGAGGAAAGTCACTGCAGACCAGATAAGGATCCCTGGATAGACCTCATGACCCTAGTGGGTCATGACACCCGCAAGTATAGTTAACTAATGCGCTAGGCACTTCTTAATTCAATCCAAATGACATACTGGGATTAGCAAACATGAATCCCCAGTGAGTGAGAGACAAAGCATAAATAGTAATTGGAGGTGGGTACTGAAGGGAAGGCCCTGGGAGCGTGAGGTAGAGTCAGAAGATGTGGATGTAGGAAGTGGGGATGAGGCAAGAACCTCAGTGCTGCCAGTGGTTGTGAGAGGCCCCGGGACGAGCCTTGCCTGAGGCTCTTCACGGACACTTGTCTTGTGCTGATCATGAGGAGGCCTGACCCCTTCTGCTCATGCACACCTGAGGTCCACTTCGAAGCAAATCCCATCAGGCCCGGGCTGTATGCAGGCCTCCGTGTTGGGAAAGGCAGGCCCCAGAGCCTAAGGACGAGATCATCTAGGTGCAGCACTGAGCTCCAGTCTGCACGACCTCGTTCCCCAGTGTGCTCTCTTCCCTCTGCCTGGCGCAGCCCTCACACCCTCACAACCCCGCCCTGGGTCCCAGGGATAGGTTTCCATGGCTACCTCTGCTTCCACAATCACAGACTTGGGCACAGGTCAATTGTAACTGAGGTTTAATTTTCTATTTCCCATCTCAACTGCAAGCTTTAGGGGAAGCCAGGCCAGTTCTGTTTTTTGAAAGGAAAAGGAAACTGATTTTTCTCTCTACATTCACACTCACAGCACAGAATTCTTCACCTCCAGTCACTAAAACGTGGGGGCAGATTTTTCCTCCTGAACAGCCAGCCAGTTCCCCAGGAAACCCTGACGGTCGTCACGCAGCTTAACTCCATCCTACCACTACCTCCCTGGGGTTGCTGTGGGATCCCGCAGAAACGGGCACATCTCAGCAAGGGAAAAGGCAGTGGGGAGGGCATGTGCTGCTCTCGGGCAGGACCAGTCTCCAAAGTCATGATCAGGAAAACAGGCTGCCCATGGAAATCGTGCCAGCCAATGAAAGAGGTAAAGCGGCAATTATAGTATTGTTTTGGAGTAAATTGATCTGCTTTGTAGAGAAGGGCTAGTAAGAAGGACACAGGCACATCACTTAGAGATTACTGTTTGTGGGAGGTCATGGATTTGGGCTGGGCCCTTAAACTGGGCCTGACAGACCAAACTAACACAGCATTTAACCGCTGTTGCTGGCTTTGGTGGATACGGAGGTCCAACTAGTGCAGCTGTAACCAGTTGATGGGTTTATTGAGCCATAGCCAATGAAGTTGCCTTTTACGCACTTTTATTCACTTCTGAATTTTTTGTAAATACTGTCAGATCACATTGTCAGACAGAATTCTCAGAAACTTCTCTGGATGTGAGAGCTCCTCGGCACATGAATCATCTTTATTTTGCTTTGGTTTCACCAAATAAGCACCACTAAATTTAATTGTTGAAGTAATTTGGCTGGGAAATGATGAAGCATGGATTTGAGTGGAGCAGTGGAGTAGGAGGGAAGTGCAAAGACTGGAGACACTGGGCCGGAGATTTAGCTCAGTGATTCCAGTGTCTGCCTAGCAAGCACAAGGTCCCTGGTTCGATCCCGGTAACCATGTGCAATACCGGGCATGGTGACTCACGCCCACAATCAATCAGTACCACATATCCCAGTGTCAGGCATGGTGGTTCACGCCTGTCATCCCAGCACTTGGGAGGATTGCTGAGTTCAAGGCTTGCCTGGGCTACATGCTGGCCCTCAAAACTACAAAGCCCTAAGGCCTGGAGCTTGTAAATGTTACCTCATATTATAAAAGCATGGCAGAAGGGACTAAGGATCTCAAGAGAGGGAGCTTACTTGGATTATCTAGTTGGGCCTGAAATGCAGTCACGTGGACCCTCACAAGCACGAGGCAGAGGAAGATCTGACCACACGCAGAGGTGGAGCCAACGTGGAGATGAGCAGAGATCTGAGTGGTGGGACTGGGAGCTGCAGGACACTGGCAGAGGCTGCAAGGGGCAGCGGATTCCCCCTGAGAGTCTCCTGTAGAAAGCTATCCAATGACACTTTGAGTATAACCCAGTGAAACTGATCCCAGACTCCCAGCCTCAAACAAATCTCTGCTATTTTGAGCTGTCACGGCAGCCGTGGCAAACTAACACAGAGCTGAAGAATAAAATCCAACACAATTTTCTAGCTTCGACAGCTGTGTATGTGAAGGGGAGTGTCTTTCATGGAGCCCCAAAACCAGGAATATTAGGTAGGAAACAGTGGGTTCCCTGTGGCCATGTTGATCGAGGTATCTAGGCAAGTGGACTGTCCCACAGGCGGCTGCACAAATTCGGACCTCAGGTCCCACACCCAGGCTGAAGTCTGAAGCTTGTGAGTCTTCGGCATTCAGAGCGTAATCGACACCAGGTCAGTGGGTGGAGCCCCTGGGGAAAAGGTGCAGCATGGTGGATTTCAGCCCCCATGGTATCAGAGACACCCGCCAGTGACTGAGACACTGTACCCAGAATCTAATTAACTTGGTCTTTGTGGCACTCAGCTCTTCATGGTTATTGAAAGAAGCTCCCCAACTGATATTATTTTGCAATCAGAGTCAACAACCACTGATGCAGAGAGGAAAAAGGGGCCAAACACAAACACTTCAGACCCTGGTTTCCAAACTGTGGTTCCAAAACCCATAAGTCAAGGAACCTGCTAGGACTGAATTCTCCAGTTTTGTGCCAGACACAGGGAGTCAGGGGCCCTCAGGGTAGGACCCCAGAGTCCCTAACGTTATAAGCCCTGTAGCTGACTTGAGGGCATCCGAAAAGCACTGGGTTAAAGAATGACTTTCAGAGGGCCAGAGGGTTAGCTCAGTGGTTCTGGCGCCTGCCACACAAGCGCAAGGACCTGAGTTCCATCCCCGGTAACCACATATAATGCTGGGCATGGAGACACGCCCACCAACAATCAACACCACATACCACAATGCCGGACGTGGTGGCTCATGCCTGTCATCCCAGCACTCGGGAGGCAGAGACAGGAGGATTGCTGAGTTTGCGGTGGCTTGCCTGGGCACCATAGTGAGCTCAGGGCCAGCCTGAACTACAATGCGAGACCCTGTCTCAAAAAGCAAAAAAAAAAAAAAAAAAAGAATGACTTTCAGAAACCAGCCACCCCATGATAGATTGTGTACAAGTAGCCCGTGAGGTATGCCGATGTCCAGGAAAATCTGGTGAACTGGCATGCAAAAAGAGACAGTGTCTTGGCTCTTTATTGTTTATGAAGGGAGTAAACCTGCCCCCAAATCCCAACTAGATAAGTCTGAGAAGTCTAAGTCTGACGGGGCTCAGTGACCAGTGTGGAGTCCGCAGGCCACACAGCCGGGGCTCAGGAGGTGGACTGGCCATGGTTCCTGAGCGAAGGAGAAACAGGCTCAGTGCAAGTTCCTAAGTCTGAGGAAGACAAGAATTTTTGGAATGTTTGCTTTTCTCTAGTGGGGGGAGGAACATCATCTGGTGAGACTGGGCAGGTCCGGGGGTGGTTGAGTTAAAGCCTGAGTGGAAAAAGCAGCAGTGCTCCTGGGTGGTGTCACCCAAGAGAACACTGGGAATCTATATTGGCCCTGATGTCCGCAGCCGCCGGCCCCAGTGCCGCTCACCTGACTGCTGTGTGAGTCCGGTGTGCTCCGAGCCGGAGTCCTGCCCTGGTGAGCTAAGAGGGTTGGAGCTGAGGACAGCGGCAGGACAGCGCTGACACTCGGCCTGGGCCTGGACTCCAGGCTGGAAAGGGGAGGCGGGGAGGGTGGGAGGCTGGTTGTGGACAGGAGGAAACAGAGGCGAAGTGACGGGATGTAGGATGGGAGTAACTCGTGACAAAGTGAAAGAGACAGGTCACAATCAGAGAACGAGAAACCTGACTTCAGAGGCAAATCTTCTTTTCTGATGCCCCTGATGGGACAGAAGCAGAGGTGCATTGTTATGGAAGATGATGAGGTACATTCAGAGGCTGCATCGGCTCAGGGAAAAGAGTATGAGTTCAGGCTACTTGTTCGAACCGGTCCAGGCAGAGCCATGGAGAGACGACAGGGCACAAAGGACCTGCGGTCACCTAGCTTTTCTGGAGGGATAGCTTCTGCCAAAACGGCCCCTGGCCTTGGGGGCTCCCCTCCAAGGAACTTAATGGGTGTCCGTGTGCCTGGTGCTGTCCCAGGCTGTCCCTCAGCCGCCCACACACGTGACCGTTGCCGGAGCAGAGCCCAGCAAAGCCACACTTGCTTTATTGTCACTGATTTCAATAACAGCTGATAAGACTGACCCGCACGTACACATCACAGAGCCGGTGTCTACATCAGGCGCATCTGAGCCCCATTTTAGAGGAGACTAGAGGAAGGTGGAGGACGAGCAAAACATGTTACCGTGTGTTAAAGGTGCAGTTTCTCTGTTCTCAACCCAAATTCCCTGCTTCCTGTCTGACTCTCTTTTCTCCGTTTCAAGGGCCTCCTCTCTCCCTTTTTAATCCCAGCCTGGTGTTTGAGGGCAGAAGGAAGCAAAGCTACAGAAGCGACAGACCCACACACTGTGCTCTGGCCGTGCTCTCTGGTAAGTGGTCCTTCTGCCCAACCCTGCACTGAGGTCAGAGGTGGGGGGGGGGGGGTTGTGCCATTCTGTTTCTCAACTGTCTTGCTGAGGTCCAGAGGTCCAAGTGGAAATCTGGCATCCGGGAAATCCCTACACGCAGGGCTATCTCGTAACCACACGCCAGACTCAGGACGTCTCAGTACTTTGCAAGGACTTCTAGGATGCCAGATGCAAGGGTAGCCTTAGGATACCTGGGCACTATCGCAGAGCCGGATGTCCCCAGCCCCTCTTCATCTGCCTCCAAGGCTGTACCAATCTGTCTGATGCTAAGCTGGGTTCTTATGAGCTACCTCTGGGAAGTAAGGCACAAGTCACATTTTCCTAGGAATCGCCCAAATAATCTAGATACTTCTACAAATCCTTCTTAGCCACCTGGGGCAGGTGGAGGGGAAAGACCCCTTACTGTCCTCATGACTCTCTCTTTTCTTTCCCAGTATAGGGGAACTCCCTGCTGCCTCTTCCTGTCTCATAAGCCCTGCCCCTCTGACACACCCTCCTCCTTTCTCGATACATTTGTTCTTTCCTTCCATTAGACAATGAAGGCAGAAAAGTCAGGGGGAAAATGGCTTACGGAGAAAACTGGGAATTTGGGGAAACATTTTAAAAATAATATACCAGTTATATGAATAACTGATAACAGCTAAATTACATATGCTATGTCATAAAACTACATTAAAAGCAATATTATGGTTCAAAGCTAGACTGTCTTCAAAACCTTCATGTGTTCAGAAGTTGGTTTTTTAGAAGGGGATACTGTACTACTCATCAGTGGATTAATCCATGGCTAAATATGCTATTAGGAAGTGAGGAGAGGAGTTCATGGCTAGTGGAAGGGTACCTAGCTCTTCCTACCCCTGCTCCTCCCTCCTCTCTGTCTGCTTCCTGGCTACCCTAATGCAAGCAGCTTTCTTCCACCAGACCCCTCACCATGCCTGTTCTGCTTGGAGCCAGCTGACTATGGACTAAACCCTTTAAAAACCAGGAGCCAGGGCCGGAGTGTTAGTTCAGTGGTTCCAGCACCTGCCTCGTAAGCGCAAGGTCCTGAGTTCAATCCCCGGTAACCACATACTATGCTGGGCGTGGAGACTCACGCCCACCAGCTATCAATACCACATACCACAGTGTCGGGCGTGGCGGCTCACGCCTGTAATCCCAGCACTCGGGAGGCAGAGGCAGGAGGATTGCTGAGTTCCAGCCTTGCCTGGGCTACATAGTGAGCTCAGTGCCAGCCTGAACTACAAAGTGAGACCCTGTCTCAAAAAAAAAAAAAAAAAAAAAACCAGGAGCCAAAATAAACCTCTCTTCTTTCAGTTTTAGGTGTCAATTTTTCTGTATCAGTAACAGAAAAGTGGCTAAAACAGCCAGGCATAGTGGTAGCACACCTGTAATTCTAGTCCTCTGGGAGGCTGAAGCAGGAGAACCCACAAATTAAAGCCCAACCTGAGCAACTTGGTGGCTTAATATCACCCTGTCTCAAAATTTAGAAAAATAAAATAAAAGGGTTGGGAGTATAGCTCAATGGAAAGGTCGTGGGTTCAAGCCTCAGTGTTGTAAAAAAGAACCGTATGCCTTTGTCTACACAAACAACAGACTCACTGAAAGAGAAATTGGGGAGGCAATCCCTTTCACAGTAGCACCCAGAAAAATGAAATATCTAGGAATCAACCTAACAAAGGAAGTGAAAGATCTCTACTCTGAAAACTATAGGACTCTGAAAAAACGAGATAGAAAAGGAAACCAGAAAGTGGAAAGATATCCCTTGTTCCTGGGTCGGGAGAACCAACATCGTCAAAATGGCTAGACTCCCACAACTACTCTACAGATTCAATGCAATTCCAATTGAAATTCCAATGGTATACTTCACAGAGCTAGAGAAAATAATACAAAAATTCATCTGGAAACACAAGAAACCTAGAATAGCAAAAGCAATTCTAAGCAACCACGACATGGCAGGGGGTATTACAATCCCCAATTTAAAACTCTACTATAAAGCCACTGTGATAAAAACTGCATGGT
>PVIC010058585.1:0-10346 GCA_004025085.1 Thryonomys swinderianus | reverse complement strand
CTTTATCTTTTTTTAAGATCATATTTTTCTTTCCCCTCATTATTTTCCCCTACCCCTTTCCCTTTGAATATTTCCTATTTCACAAAACCTATCATACATTCTGGAACTCATTTACATCTTCAGGTTCTCATACCAGAGAAAAAGATACAGTATTTACATATCTGTGACCTATTTATTTCACTTATTAGCGTGTCCTCAAGGTATGTCCATTTGAGTATAAATGACTCAAACCTATCATTCTTTATGGCAGAGTAATACTCCATTTTATTTTAAAACCACATGTTTATCCAGGCTCCAGTTAATGGGCATTTAGGTTGTTTCCAAGATTTTTAGTTATCACAAACTGAGCTCTATGCACACGGGTGTACATATGTTGCTATGAAATGATTCTTCTAATTGTTTCATGTATATCCCTGGCAGGGGAATACCAGGGTCAAGTGGAACCTCTAATCCTAGTTTTCTGAGGAATCTCCACACTGACCTCCACAATTGTTGCACCAGTCTACAGTCCCGCCAATAGTGGAGAAGGCTGAAAAGCCGTGAATCTGGGAATGCAGGCCGGCCTCACTGTGCAAGGACTTCAGCCTAACCCCTGTTTGATACTGAAGATAGAACCCAAGTAGAATATAATGCAGTTATATCTTCGCTAAGTTTTTAATTTCAAATTAATTTGGGATTTTAGACTAACTTCCACATTCCTGCTCACAAAGGTGATCGAGTACAGGTGTTTTTTGGCAATTTTCTGCCTGATGTTGACTACAAAGCTGTGCCACTGTTGCTCCTTCCAAAATCATGCCCTGATTTCCACCATCCATTGTCCTGATGCTTATAGACATCAACTCTATGCCTAATATTATAGAGAATGTAAAAATAAATAAGTTATGTATCCATGTTCAGGACAGTGACGCTCTAATACCAAATGTCAAAGATACTGACTGGCTTTGTAGTTTACAAATATGTGGCTGGAACTTTGATACTGGATGACTCAGTTTCCTCAAAAGGAACATTAGCTTTCCCTCTTCTTGATTCTGTGTTTCTAATTGCAGAGCAGGCCTGTTACTTTACTCCTCTCACATGGCTATCGTTAAATCCTAGAAATCCAAAGTCTATAGAAAGATGCAACTAGGAGACCAGCTTGGGATTTATGACTGACAGTAGTGGGAACACAGTGTGGTTTGTTTCTCACCAGTGTAGCTGTTTGCCCTGCCCTCCCTTCCAGGATTACCATTCCAGACCACAGTCTACTCAAGACCGAAAGTAGAACTCCAGACGATAAGGAAATTAGGAAATGGCTCTGATCCTTGGCTCTTTTTCAAAAATCTGTTTTCACTATAGTATATTTTCAGTACACCTTCCAATTCTTTAGTAACTATTGTAAATAGCCTTCTTTTCCAATACTAGCTTTTCAGAAGGGAAAAATAAACCATGAGGTACAGTTCTTAGAAGGAATAAAGACCTACCCTGCGATCACTACCACCTGCTGTTCTTAAAGATAAACAATTTTGTATTTAGATGTTGCCTTAGAAAATCAGTTGTAGTTGTCAGAAATGTAGTTACACAATATTACTACAAGCCTTCAACAATGAGTGTTTCCAGGGCAGTCCTGTTGCTCCCCCTCACACAGATGTTGTTAAATACTACAAATCTAAAGGTTATAGGCTAAAGGCTACATATGTCAGCACTGGCCCAGCTCTTAGCTGATCTGCAAATGATAGTCTCAAGCATGACATAGCCTTATTCATTTACCTTTATATTTCCTCATAATAGATCTTGGAGTTTATGATGTACCACGATACAGGATTACTAAAACTAAGCATGCTGCAGATATCTGGAGAGTTCACTTGTGTTTTTGTTTTAAGATAAAGTCAGGTATGTACTCAAATGTATTTTATCATCTTTCCCGATTACCATTATTATATAGAATGAAACTTTGGACCTCATTTGTCTTGACTTTAGAACAGATTTGTAACATTTTTCCAAGTTAAAATCTTGATCTATTTGTAGAAACTCTCTGGGCATCTCTTAAAGCAAATGCAACTCTTCTCTCAGGCCTCTTTCCCTGCTCCACTTCCACAGGGAACCTCAGCCTTTGCTCTCACTTAATTGTCTGTTAAGATGACATAACTGTTTATGTGGCACCATATATCAACAGTGCTGCAGACAGTTTCCAGTACATCATCTCAAATTCTCAGCTAAAAGGAATAACATTTGGAAGTATTTCCTACAGGAAAGAGTCAATCCATTCCTCCAGGATTTCTGTATTCTACTACTGGTTTAAGCCAGGTCATAGCAAACTGGGTACCTGGACAGCACCATTACAAATGGCTACAGTGAAGTGTTTTTACTGAAGTTGCATTTTGACAAAAAATAACTGGTCTGTTTTGGGGGACAGAGTTTACATGGTATGGTAGTTTAGATGTCTTTGAAAATAAAGAAATGAGAAGCATTTAGTTAATAAACCTCTTGACCTTTGACTGGATGTAGAGTATAGAGAAAGACAGTGAAGTAAACCAGACTTCTGACACAGGTGATTGGATGATGACACATTTAACATTAATGGAGTGGGGCTCCAACAGGGAAGTACCTGATTGGGCATGCATGCGATATAGCAAGTACTAATGTCCAGCACACATTTGAATACATGGAGCACAACTCAGAGGAGGGGTCAGTAGCTGAGCAATGAACCATCAAGCAATGAACCGTCAATGGTTCATAAGACCAGCATAGGAAGATGTGACCATTTGCACAAGAAAATTGGATGATATATCAACCGCAACATTTATATTTGTAGGAAGCCATGTTGCATTGAATGTCATTAAACTGATAACGTGACCATTAAAACTTGAAATAAGAACTCTACAACTTCATGAGTTTAGAAGTAAAAGATTCAAGACTGACAAGTTATTTACCATCATATAGAAGTATTTTTATGGACTTAAACCTCTGTGATGATATTAAAGAAGAGGGAGAGACTAGATTGTTTGATCAAAAGGAAATTATTTCATCTTTACAAGCTGTTTCTCAGACAAAGCACCGCTACCTAGAATATATAAATAGTAAAGACCCAATTCAAAAATGGGCAACTGAAATGAATAGACACTTCTCAGAGGCAGAAGTAAAAGCAGCCAAGAAGCATATGAAGAAATGCTCAACATCACTGGTCATTTGAAAGATCCAGATGAAAACAACACTGAGATTTCATCTCATACCACAAAGAATGGCTGCTATTGTGAAATAATAATAACAATAAATGCTGACGAGGCTGCAGGGTGGAAGGAACCCTTCTCCACTGTTGATAGGAATGTAGACTGGTGCAACCATTGTGGAGATCAGTGTGGAGGTTCCTCAGAAAACTAACATTAGAGGTCCTATTTGAGGCTACTATTCCCCTGCTAGGAATATACTCAAAAGAATTAAAAGAATCATATCATAGAGACATATGTGCACCCATGTTCACAGCAGCTCAGTTTGTGTAACCCAATTTTGGAAACAACCCAAATGCCCATTAACTGGAGAGTGAGTAAAGAATATGTGCTTTTTTAATAAAATGGACTATTACTCTGTCATAAAGAATGATAGGTTTGAGTCATTTATACTCAAATAGACATACCTTGAGGACACACTAATAAGTGAAATAAATAGGTCACAGATATGTAAATATCATATCTTTTTCTCTGGTATGGGAACCTGAAGATGTAAATGAGTTCTAGAATGTATGATAGGTTTTGTGAAATAGGAAATATTCAAAGGGAAAGGGGTAGGGGAAAATAATGCGGGGAAAGAAAATATGATTTAAAAAAAGAAAAAGCATATATACATAGAGTGTGGGGAGTTGTAGGGTGAGCAGGGATATTGGGTAAAACTGCGAATTAACTCATGTCGTATTCTCATACAAATTTCCTATTGTTGAGTGCAGTCATGAGGTGTATATAAAATGTAACAATAAAGAATTCAATTTAAAACAAGAAAATGATTTCAGAATGAGCTATTGTTAGTCAAGGAAAAAAATCTTTGCATGAATATACAACATATTGTTAATAGTATCTGTGTCTCTTAAGCACACGGGTTGGAAGATACATCTATTTTTTCATACATGTTGAAGTTTTCCTAATGATCTAGCATTTTTTAACCAGAGAAAAATTGAAGGTTAAAAGAAAACCAAGTGATCACCCATCTATCATTCTAACACATTCTTACGTTTTGCATTCTGCCTTCTTCAGTCCTCACCACCAGTTCCAGGGAAGCTGTTTTAGATTTGCCCGTCTGTGTCTATAGGACTGACAGATGCCAAGGACCTCACGTTCAGGGGAGTACTGCGGTCCTCAGTGTGAGAAGCCAGAGCACAGCCTGTGCTGGGTCAGGCTTGCTGCTCCTCGGCAGGCAGAACATGCCAGAAAGGGAAAGCGGGCTCCTGCTGAATCCACTGGCTGTCACCCACAGCAGCCCGGGCCCTCAGTGCCCTCTAGTCAAACAGAAAGGAAGCTTTTTGTCAATTTCAGCAGCTTCTTCCCCTCCTACTCGGTCTCTCCTGAGGCCATTCTCTCCCGCAGTGCATTAAACTTGCAGCTCTGCAGAGACCACCTCTGGCACTGAAAGCTCAGCCCCCCTAGATCAAGAGAGCTTCTGCCCCTTGCCCTGCAAGGGTTGTTAGTTTCACATTTGCAGATAGAAACTTACCCCCTGTTGCTCACACTGATGAACCTAATGGTTTCCTGGCATGCCAAGGTTCACAGCCATCTGCTCTGCTGGCTGCATGCCCACATCAAAGGTGCTGCACCATGATCAGATGGCGAGGCATGGATAGCAATCAAAGAGAGGTTTAGGAGTGGGCCCAGTGCAGGCCTTGTTTGCAAGAAGACTTCCGGGAAGCTAACAGCCAGAAGAGGGACACGTGCTGTATTGTGAGGCTGCATACCTCTTGATAGTTGCTGGCATACCATCAGGAAGGTCAATTCTTATCTATAGCCCTTTTTCTAATTGGTTGGCAGATGTAGAATTATTAATTTAGAGGAGATGAAGCGGGCTGTGTACTTTTTCTGGATGACCAGACACCAGACAGAAGATAGCAACATTTATTCCATTACTGGAATATAGAGATACAGTTTATCAAGCTGTCACCAGGCCTGGATCCCAGCTCTGGTGAAATCCCATAGCTAGAAACTATGTTTTTCCACAGACCTCTTAGGCATGGTTGCATATATGGAATTGCATGGGGCATACTTACACTAAAAAACCTTCTATTGTTTCTATAAAATTTTAATGTAGCTGATATCCTGTACTTTCATTTCCTAAATCTGGTACCCCTGCTCTTAGGTCAAGCTGGAAAAAAAGAAAAGGCACAAGAAAGCAAATTTATGGAGATTTGGAATAAGTGTAAGACAGTCAGAAGAAACAGAATAAGGTTGTTCTGAGGAATCACTATTCATCTAAAAACATAACCACCACCACCCCCGGCTGTGCCCACAGTGCCTTGGACTGTTGGAGGACTTCAATAGTCAAGTACTGATTTAAGCACCAGTAGCATCTCTTGAGCTTGGTCTTCCATCATTTCTCTACACACACATATATTCACATCCTTCAGCCAAACCATCCCCAGTGATCCCTGCAGTGCTGTATACAGCACTGTCACCACGTTCACCTTCTTTATGTGAACTCATTCACATGCGACAAGGAGAAAAGCAGAAAGAGCCCTCTTACACCTCAGGAGGGCAGCTCGCCTGAGTGTGAATCTCAGGTTTGTTTCTTACTCATTGCAAATTCACTATTTGTTTAAGAACAATTTTAAGTTTGTGTCTTCTACTCTTTAAAGCATGCATCATAATCCTATTACATAGAGTTATTGTGAAAATAATATACAAAAATAAATTACCACCTCCATAGGCACCATGTGGTTATCTAAAAACAACAGTCACTACTTCTATTATTGTTTGTGTCATACTACCATTAAAGGCCAGCCCCAGGCATCGGGTCCCAGAGACTGATGCCCTGCGTTCAAAGCCTGGCTCTCCCTTATAAGCCATGTGACCTCCGGCTAGTTATTCTGCTCTCTGTGTCTCGGATTACTCATGTATATCCTGAGCATGAAAACCATGTCTGAAAAACAGGAAATGCCATACAACTATTGGGCATTATTTTGATCTTCCAGGACATGTTCCCACCCAAACAGGACACCTCTGAATTTCTTTAGATACAGCCAGCTCCACACACATTTGCTTCTGAGAATGTATCCTGCTTTCCCAACAGCCCTCAGGGCCTAAAAGGAGCTTGATGAAAAAGACAGTACAATGGAAGCAAATGAAGACTCTGGGCACATAAAGACAGCCAGCAGCAGGTTACCTCCTTCTCCTGTGCCTCCTACATGCCAGGCTTTTTGTCAGTTGCATACATGTGCTCTTCCATTTAAGGCCATATCAACCTTGAGAATTTGCTTGTTTTTTATAGAGAGAGATAAAGACACTTAAGCTGAGAGAGATTCCATTGCTCCCCTTAATTTTTGCCTCCTGGAAATTATTTCAATATTCATCTGCAGACCATTGCATAAATTGGCTCTAAATTTGCCATGAAGGCTAAACAAGATGCATCCTACGAAGCACCACCAGAGCCTGGTGCATACTCACCACATACTCAGCAAATATTGGGTATTAAAAATAGCACTGATATCATCCGCACACCCCAAAGGCCACACTCTTAACACTGATCTTGTAATGCCAACTGACCACAGACCCAAAAAGCACAAAGAGAAAAAAAAAGCATCTAATTCCAGGGCTGACTCAATAGCTAGGGAACATTACAGGTCTTCAGTGGCATTTTCCAAAGGAGGCATTAGCCTTGAACTACAGCTTCCTGACCATGCATCTCTCTAAGAGCCTATGTGCCCACATTTGAAGAGGGAACTTTTGGGGGAAAGGGCTCAGCTCTGCTAGGGTGACATCTCTACTCTGACCATCGGCAGTAAGAATCAGATTCACAAAGCTCACATCTCCTTTCCCACAGGAGGCTCCTCCTCTCAGTGGTCGGGCAAACCTTGGGTGGCCTGCTGTAGCACCGTATGCTGCCAGTGGAGACCAGTTACCATGCCTGATGTAACACTTACCTGTCCCTTTCTCCAAAACGGACCATGACAGTAGGCGCTCAAGCTCAGTTTGCCTCCATGTGCTCCTTAGACATTTCCCAACTCTTTTTTCACAGTATAGTTGTTTAGATCTGTGAACACAGACTAATAACAGTTACTAACAGAGCTAGGAAAAGATCAAAATGAAGTAACATCATGCAAATGTTAAGTTCACAGTAGGCATTCAATGTTTTATTTATAAGCATGTTTATTAATGTCAATTTTAAAGTCAGTTCTAATAACTTTCTAAACAAAAACATACTTATGCCTCAATAATCCTGTGAAGGTGAGGACTATTTTATCCCCATTTTATGGATAGAGATCCTGGAGTATGGAGAGGCAAAATAATTTTTCCAAGGTGACGAAACTAGTAAAATTCTACAACCCAGATGAGATTTGAAGCCAGACACAGTTCATACTCCAGCCACTACTCTAAAGATTAGTTGTTTTTGTTGTCCTCTATTACTGACTTTAAATCATTTTGGCTAAATTTATGCTTCCAACAGTCTTTCCCCAAACTGTTATGTCAGAAACCCAGTCACTACTCCACCTAATGGCAATGACGACAGCTATATAGAGAGAAATCAGTGCTAAGGTCTTTGATGAAGTCCTGCGAGTTACCTAACTCTTCAGGCCTCATAGTTCCACAAAACCCTTTTATTCAAACAAATGTGGCTGCTTATACTCCCAATCCTACGGCCCTGTCCCCTGTTTCCATGACTTCAAACACTCTATTCCCTGTGTTTAAGAATTCCTCTTCCAGGGCCAGAGGGTTAGCTCAGTGGTTCCAGCGCCTGCCTCTCAAGCGCAAGGTCCTGAGTTCGATCCCTGGTTACCACATATAATGCTGGGCTTGGAGACACGCCCACCATCAATCAACACCACATACCACAATGCCGGGTGTGGTGGCTCACACCTGTAATCCCAGCACTCGGGAGGCAGAGACAGGAGGATTGCTGAGTTCGCGGCGGTTTGCCTGGGCACCATAGTGAGCTCAGGGCCAGCCTGAACTACAAACTGAGACCCTGTCTCAAAAAGCAAAAAAAAAAAAGAATTCCTCTTCCATTACCCTTGCCCCCCCCCACTTCCCTATAATTGCTATCTGTTCCTTCTTGTAGCCCTTTACCAGACAAGTTTTTCCTCAGCCTGGGGATTTGATGATCATCACCAGGCTTCCCTAACACACAGGAAATGTCCTCTACATAAGTACTTGTCACACTGGACAATTCTTGATTCCTTTCTTTGGTACCTGAATTTGACTATGACCCTTTTGATGACAGGGACTGTATCCTGCTAACTCTGTAAACCAATGGCTGGCACCATGTCCATCATAGAGTAGACGTTCAGTACCTTTTTGTTCTATGAATGAACAAAGGTTTGGGTGGCTCGGAATTCTTCCTGCTCTCTAACTCTGCATCTATCACTGTCTGGGAGGCCAAGACAAGCAGCTGGAGCTGTCAGAAACAGACAAACACTCAAAGAGGAAATGGTGTAGAAATGGATCACCACAGTGTACCAATTCCTCAAATTCTCTGAGATTGCCAACAAAAAAAAGTCATTATAATCTCATATATTTCAATAGAAAGTTAACATTTGGTGAGTTATTTACATCTAAGAGTTCAAAGTTCAAGTGAAAATAATCTAACAGATTAGATCTAGTGAATAATTGTGGTTTATTCACCAATTTTAATTGGTTGGATTATTTCCATTTGATTTTTTTTAAAAAAAGAGACATTGGTGTATTGATCATCTGGAGATATTTGGAAGTAAAATTATGTAAACTAGTGGAAACATAGACATATAATATCTCTTTTTTCAGTGAAGTTATTAATTATATTACTAAAAATGAGATCACATGTGTTCAGCTAATTATAATTTAATATATTAAATGTAATTTTGAAAAATGTTCACAATCTGAACATATAGCCACTAAAAATAAAACTTGGTTTGCAAATAAAAAATAGAAATAACACTCTTTACATAAAGAACTTAATGCTAGCTCTGAAAAATATGTAAATATTAACATCAAATATGTTCTGAATTCTCAGTAAATGGGTTGGCCCTGCAGCAACTTAAATTGCATATATATATTTTTGACAGTATATGTAACATATGTACACTTTTTTAAAAAAAAAACATGCTATTTAGTAAAGCCTTTGGAAACACATGAATCTCCCATTAACACCTTCACATGAAGAAGAAATTGTGTGGGCTCCAGTAATTATTATTTGAATATAGGCAGAAAGGTCCACAGAACTCAAAAATGAAAAAAATTCTACATGAACACCTTGGGCAGTAGCATTTCTGCTTTCAGATTTTCTCTAACCTTTCTGAGAAAAGTATTTTTGCTAAATTACCTTGCCCAACAACCACAATGTTCAGGAAATTTATTTCTGCTTATATAATCATAAGAAGCCCACCATAACCTTTCAAAAGAGTATTTCTATAACTACTTTTTGATGATTCATCTAAATATAAAGTGGAATAGGACATTGCCTCGTATGTCAAAAGCATCCAAATATGATTATTTTCATCTAGAGAATTATCACCACCAAAATAAATTTTTGTCAAGACTTGAAAAAAAAATCAATAACAATATATACATATGTAAACATGTGCACAGATGTCTATGTTTTGGGGTATAAATTTCTGCTAAGGGTACTTGAGTAGTTTCTTTGAGCAATAATTAATAGTACAAAAAAGAAAGACTATTTAAATGGCTCTTTAAGACAATGCCATATCCTTCAACATTGGCTTCCATAGCAATATTCCTATAAACAAATTGTAGGATGCAGTTGGTAATTAGCTGTCATACCCAATTCCTATAAGAAACTGTGTATCCCAGATGCTCTAGTTCGGATTCTGAATATCTCCCAAAGGCAGTTATATTAAAGGCTTAGTCTCCAGTCTATTGCTACTGAAGGCGGTAGAAACTTTAAGAGATGGCCAGTGGGAGGTCTCTGAGTCTTTGGGGGCATGCCCTTGACAGGGAAGGTGAGACTCTGGGCTCTTTATCTGCCTTTTTCTTTTCATTTCCTGACCATGAAGTGAACAGTTTTGCTCTGATGCATGCTTCCACCATTCTGTACTGAGCCCTAACCAGAGACTTAAAAGCAATGTGTCCACCTCATCATGGATTGAAATGGGCAAAACTAGGAGCCAAAAGTAACATTTCCCTTTTCAAGTCCATTATACCAGATATTTGTGACAGTGATTTTTAAAAATGATTAATATA
>PVIC010058584.1:0-10287 GCA_004025085.1 Thryonomys swinderianus | reverse complement strand
TGCTCCTGTTTTGGGTCACCAAGGACACAGCATCACTCCTCTCAAAGTTTTGATACAAATGTACTGCCCGGATCTAATAATGAGGAAACACCAGCCAAACCCAAATGGAGAAATATTCTTTTTTTAATTGGTACATTTATTGGTACATTATACATACATGTCACAATTACACTCCACATTGAGAATTTGTACCAGTATACGAGACAACTTAATTCTCATTTTTCCCCACCCCTACCCATCTTCCCCATCCCTACATACACAACCATTGTTTCATTTTTTACCATCAATTTTTTCTTCATTATTTACCCCTAAATCCCATTACCCTTTGAATATTTACTATTTCACAATATCAATCATGCATGCTAGAACACATTTACATCTTTGGTTTCTCATATCAGAGAAAATATATGATATTTATACATTGTGATCTATTTCACTTATGATTATGCCCTGAAGGTAAGTCCATTTAGTATAAATGATTCAAACTCATCATTCTTTACGGCAGAGTAATACTCCATTTTATTTTTAAAAATCACATCTTTATCCAGTCTAGAGTTGATGGGCATTTAAGTTGTTTTCAAGATTTAGCTATCACAGGGCCGGAGGGTTAGCTCAGTGGTTCTGGCGCCTGCCTCGCAAGCGCAAGGTCCTGAGTTCGATCCCCAGTTACCACATATAATGCTGGGCATGGAGACACGCCCACCAACAATCAACACCGCATACCACAATGCCGGATGTGGTGGCTCACGCCTGTAATCCCAGCACTCGGGAGGCAGAGACAGGAGGATTGCTGAGTTCGCGGCGGCTTGCCTGGGCACCATAGTGAGCTCAGGGCCAGCCTGAACTACAAAGCGAGACCCTGTTTCAAAAGCAAAAAAAAAAAAAAAAAAAAAAAAAGATTTAGCTATCACAAACTGAGCTGCTATAAACATGGGTGCACATATGTCGCTGTGATAGGAATCTTGTAATTCTTTTGTGTATATCACAGCAGGGGAATAGCAGGGTCAAATGGAACCCCTTATCCTAGTTTTTTGAGGAATCTCCACACTGATCTCTATAATGATTGTACTAGTCTACATTCCCAACCAACAATGGAGAAGGGATCCTTTTTCTCCACAACCTCACCAGCAGTTGTTGTGGGCTAATTTTGAAATAGCAGCCATTGTTTGTGGAGTGAGATGAAATCTCAGAGTTGTTTTCATCTGCATCTCTTGAATAGCCAGTGACGTTGAGTATTTCTTCATATACTTCATAGCTGCTTTTAATTCTTCCTCTGAAAAGTCTCTGTTCATTTCAGATGAACATTTTTTTTTTTTTTTTGAAACAGGGTCTCGCTTTGTAGTTCAGGCTGGCCCTGAGCTCACTATGTAGCCCAGGCAAATCTTGAGCTCAGCAATCCTCCTGCCTCTGCCTCCCAAGCGCTGGGATTACAGGCTTGAGACACCAAACCCAGCGTCTGTGGTACGAAGTACTGATTGCCAGTGGGGGTGGCCACCAAACCCAGTATTGTTGTATGTGGTTACCGGGGATTGAACCAGGGACCTTGTGCTTTCAAGGCAGATACTGAAACCACTGAGCCAAATCTCCAGCCCCTCAGATACCCAGTTTTGAACTGGATCTTTAAATTTGGGGAGAATGTTTTTTTAAGCTCTTTATATTTTCTAGATTGTAGCCCTTTGTCTGAGGAATTACTGGTAAAGTTCCCCCCCCCCATATTATTGATTGCCATTTTGCTCTGCTGATGTGATTTTTTTTTTTTTTTTTGCTGTGCAGAAGCTTTTTAATAGAAAGAGATCCCATTTGTTGATTTCTTTGGGTAGTTCTTGTGCTATAGAGGTTTTGTTCATAAAGCCTTTCCCTAAGCCATTGTCCCCAAGAGTTTTAACTAACCTGTTTTGTAGCAGGTTTAGTGTCTCTGTTTTAATATTTAAGTCTCTCATCCACTTTGATTTTAGTTTAGTACACAGTGAAAGTGATGGATCTAGCTTCAATCTTTGGCAGGCTGGAACCCAGTTTTTCCAGCACCATTTGTTAGGCTATCTTTCCTCCATTGAGGATATTTGGCTCCTCTGTCAAAGATGAGGTGGCTTAGTGTATCTGACATTGTTTCTGGATCTTCTAATCTATTTCACACATTGTTTCTGGATCTTCTATTCTATTCCACTGATCCTCAGGTCTGTTTCTTTGCCAGTACCATGCCATTTTCATCACAATGGCTTTGTAGAAAAGCTTCAAGTTGAGGAAAGTGATACTCCTTGCCATGTCCTTGTTTCCTAGAATTACTTTTGCTATTCTAGGTCTCTTGTGGTTCCAATGAATTTTTAGATGCTTTCCTCTAGATCTGTTAAATATACTGTTAGAATTTCAATCAGGATTGCATTGAATCTTTATAGTAGTTGTAGGAGTAAAGCCATTTTGACCATGTTGGTTTTCCTATCTGGGAACAAGGGATATCTTTCCATTTTCTTATATCCTCTTCAATCTCCTTTTTCAGAGTGTTGTACTTTTCAGAGTAGAGGTCCCTTACCTCCTTTGTTAGTTTGACTCCTAAATATTTCATTTTTCTGGATCCTATTGTAAAAGGGACTGAGTCCCCAATTTCTTTCTCTATCGATCTATTATTTGTGTGTAAAAATGCAATTGATTTTTTTTTTTTTTTGAGACAGGGTCTCGCTTTGTAGTTCAGGCTGGCCCTGAGCTCACTATGGAGACCAGGCAAGCTGCCGCGAACTCAGCAGTCCTCTTGTCTCTGCCTCCCGAGTGCTGGGATTATAGGCGTGAGCCACCACGTCCGGCATTGTGGTATGTGGTGTTGATTGTTGGTGGGCGTGTCTCCACGCCCAGCATTATATGTGGTTACTGGGGATTGAACTCAGGACCTTGTGCTTGCGAGGCAGGCGCCGGAACCACTGAGCTAACCCTCCGGCCCTGCAATTGATTTTTGAACATGGACCTTGCATCCAGCTATGCTACTAAATTTGGTGATTAAGTCTAGCAGTTGTTTGGTGGAGTTTTAGGGTCTTCTAGATAGAGTATCATGTCATCAGCAAATAATGACAGTTTAACTTCTTTTCCTATTTTTATTACTTTTATTTCTTTCAATTATTTAATTGCAATTGCTAATGTTTCTAGCACTATGTTGAACAGGAACGGTGACAGTGGACATCCTTGTCTTGTTCCTGATCTTAGTGTGAAAGGTTTCAATTTTTTACAATTTAGGATGATGGTGGCTTTGGTTTTTCATAAATAGCTTTTATTAGGTTGAGATACAGTCCATCTATTCTGAGTTTCTGTAGAGTTTTGATCATGAATGTGTGTTGGATTTTGTCAAATGCTTTCTCTGCATCTACTGAGATGACCAAATGGTTTTTGGCTTTGAGTCTCTTCATATAGTGAATAATGTTTACTGATTTATGTAGATTGAACCATCCTTGCATCCCTGGAATGAATCCAACTTGGTCAGGGTGTATGATCTTCTTGATAATTCTCTGTATTCTGTTTGCTAGTATCTTGTTGAGGATTTTTGCATCAATGTTCATTAGGGAGATTGGCCTGTAGTTCTCTTTTTGGGTTGGGTCTTTTTCTCCTTTTGGAATCAAGGAAATGTTTGCTTCAAGAAATGAATTTGACAGTACTGCTTCCCTTTCAATTTGACTAGAGTTTGAGAAATAGTGGTATTAACTCTTCTTTGAATCTTTTTTGTAGAATTCAGTGGTAGAGCCATCAGGACCAGGACTTTTCTTTGTTGGTACATTTTTTTATTACATGTTCAATTTCACAAATTGATATTGGTGTACTTAACATTTTAATATCCTCTTTATTCAGCTTTGGAAGTTCATATGTGTGTAGCAATCTAACCATTTCTTCTACATTTTCCATCTTATTGGAATACAGATTTTCAACGTATGTGCTTATTATTTTTTATTTTTTTTGGAGAGAGGGTCTCGCTTTGTAGTTCTGGCTGGCCCTGAGCTGACTATGTAGCCAGGCAAGCCTCGAACTCAGCAATTCTCCTGTCTCTGCCTCCTGAGTGCTGCGATTACAGGTATGAGCCACCATGCCTGACACTGTGGTATGTGGTATTGGTTGCTGGTGTGTGTGAGTCACCATGCCCAGCATTATATGTGGTTACCAGGGATCAAACCCAGGACCTTGTGCTTGCAAGGCAGGTGCAGGAATCACTGAGCTAAACTTTGGCCCAATGTACGTGTTTATTATTCTCTGGGCTTCCACTGGATCAGTGGTGATTTCCCCTTTTTCATTCCTAATAGCATATATTTGAGCCTTTTTCTTCCTTTGTTTGATAAGGTTGGCTAGGGGTCTAGGGGTCTGTCAATTTTGTTAATCTTTTCGAAGAATTAACTCTTGGATTTGTAGATTTTTTGTATGGTTCTCTGAGTCTCCACTGAATTAATTTCTACCCCATTCCTTATAATTTCCTCCCTAGTATGAGCCTTGGGTTTGTTTTGCTCCTCTTTTTCTAGTAGCTTGAGGTTTAGCATTAGGTGGTTTATTTGAGCTTGCTCTATTTTCCTGGTGTAGGCATTTACTGCTATGAATTTCCCTTGTAGAACTGCTTTCATTGTATCCCATAAATTCCTGGAAGTTGTACTGGGATTGTCATTTAATTGTAAAAATTGTTCAATTTCTTTCCTGATTTCTTCTGTGATCCATTGTTTGGTCAGCAGAATATTATTCAATTCCTATGTGTTTGTGACCATCTTGGGATTTCTTTTGCTATTCAGCTCCAATTTCAAGGCATTATGTTCTGATTGTATACAGGAGATAACTTCAATTTCTTTGCACTTACTTAAACATGTATGAACTAGCATGTGGCCTATTTTTTTTTTTTGAGACAGGGTCTCGCTTTGAAGTTCAGGCTGGCCCTGAGCTCACTATGTAGCCCAGGCAAGCCTCGAACTCAGTAATCCTCTTGTCTCTGCCTCCCGAGTGCTGGGATTACAGGCGTGAGCCACCATGCCCGGCCTTTATACGGCCTATTTTTGCAGAATGACCCATGGGCAGCTGAGAAGAATGTGTATTCCGATTTTGTCAGATGAAATACTCTGTAGGTATCTATTAAGTCCATTTGTTGAAAGGTTGGGTTCAGTTCAAGTATTTCATTATTTATTTTTTGTCCAGCTGATCTGTCTAGTTGTGCTAGCAGGGTGTTGAAGTCACCAACTACTATTGTATTAGTGCTTATCAGGGTTTTCATATCTGTTAATATTTGTTTTATGTAGTTGGTTGCATTGGAATTTGGTGCATAAATATTTATGAATGTCATCTCTTTCTCTTGGATTGTTCCCTGTACAAGGGTGTAGTGTTCTTCTTTGTCTCTCTTAATCAATTTTGGCTTGAAATTTATTTTGTCTGCAAATAGGATAGCCACTTCTGCTTTTTTGCAGTTTCCTGTTGCATGGAGAATTGTATTCCATCCTTTTACTTTCAGTCTGTGGCTTTCATTCTGAATTAGGTGTGTTTCTTATATGCAGCACATTGTAGGATCATGTTTCTTAATCCATTCTGCCAGTCTGTGTCTTTTAATTGGCCCATTGAGGCCATCAACATTAATGGTTATGACTGATATGGCCTGATTTATACCTATCATGGTGTTATCCCATTCTTGGGGCTTTTATTTTTTGCTTTTACCCTTTCCACTCAGTTTCATGTCTTGCTCAATAAGTTCAGTCTGCTAGGTCTCATGAGTTTGTGACCTTCATTATTTTTCTCCAAGATATTCTTTAGAATGTTTTGGAGTACAGGTTTTGGAATACAGAAGATCTTTAGGTGTTCTTTGGCATGAAAGTATCTTATTTCTTCATGGATTTTGAAAGATAGTTTTGCAGGATATATCAATCTAGGTTGGAAGTTGTTTTCCTGCAATGCTTGAAATACTTCCCTCCAGGCTCTCCTTGCGTTGAAAAGTCTGCTGTGATTCTGATAGGCTTCCCTTTGTATGTGTTTTTTTTTCTTTTCCCTACCTCGTTTCAGTATTTCATTCTTTTGTGGGATATCTGGAACCTTGATAATTATATGCCTGGGTGTAGATTTTTTAATATCATGGGCTTTTGGAGTCCTATATGCCTCGTTTGTCTGTATGTGCAATTCTTTTCCTTTTCATGTGTTTTCTGACATTTTATTTTTTTATGTCTTTTGCACTGTCTCCTGCTTCTTCACTGACTCTGATCAGCCTAATGTTTGAGTCATGTAGGAGCTGTTGGGTTGATTTCTCATGGTCCCTTGCCATTTTCCATAAGTTATTCCTTTCCTGTTCATTGGCTGTGAGCCTGTCTTTTATGTCTGAAATTCAGTTTTCAGCTTCATTCATCCTACTTCACAAACTTTCATTCTTTATCACCTGGACCTCTGCTTGAAGCTCTTTATAATGTGCCATTACTTTTGTTATCTGAGCTCTTATGATGTTCCTGATCTCTTCTTTAATGAAGTCCACTGTGGACAGCATCTCTGTTTTCATCTCAGAGATCAGGTCTGATTTCCATTTTCACAGATCTGCTTTTGTTACCAGTTCAGAGAGTCCTGGAGATTGAGCTTCCTTTTGCCCTATTTTCCTTTTCCCTGAATTCCCCTGTGGTGATATCTTTGTGCCTGGGTTCTTGCATTTTTTTCTCTTATCTGTTGTGCTGGCAAACACTGTAAATCACTGCACAACCTAAGTGGCCCTTACCCAGACTTGCGCAAACAGGAATAGAGTTCCCATGAGGCTTCTGGCCTGAGCCCAATGGTGGGTAGGCTAGACTTGGCTGGGGTGGATAGATGTCCCAGGGGGCATCTGGCCTGGGTCCAGTGGTGGCCCGGCTGCTTGCTTGGCCTCTCCCAAATGGAGAAATATTTTACAAAAACAAGTTTCCTCTTCATAAATGTTAATACCATGAAGAACAAAACTGGAGGAAATGTCTCAGGTCAGATTAGAGGTTCGACAACAAGACAGAATGTCATCTTGCTCAGATCCTGCACCAAGGACTCTGTTCTTCCCTTTTTTATGAAGCCGACTGATAGGAAGCACAGGAAACCCAACAGGTCCACGAGTTAGACAAGAGTATTACACCAGTGACCCCTCATTCCGATAAACATACTGCAGTTCTGTAAGAGGATGTCCCTGGTTTTAGGAAATATACATTGGGGTACCTAGGGGTAAAGGCAAAGGAATAGTCTATCTAGTGTATATGCAAATGATTAAGAAGAAAGAATAATAAAGAAACAAAGTAAGTTGATATGCTAATATTTGGGCAGTCTTTGGCTGTCAAAATTCTTTTACTATATTTGCACCTTTCCCAGGGAAGTGCTTGGGGTTGATGTGAAATAACGGGCAAAATTCTAGGGTGTTCTGAGCAGTGTGTCTTGTAAATGTATGCTGGGAAAAAAAGGACCAGGAAAAACCCAAGTTAAAATTCCAAATTCCACAGCATGAGCAGCTGTGGACGAGGGGGGCAGAGATATGGAAGAGAAAAAGAAGTAGTGACTAGTCAGAAAGCGAACTAGCTGTTCCCTAACAGTCAGGGAGAGAGGGCGAGCTTGAAGGGTCAGGTCTCCTCTGGGTCACCTCCGACGTCTCAGCGTGGAGCAGAGACCTCCTTGGCCCTCTGCAGGCCGGAGCGAGGCCACAAAGTGGGTGCTCATTCCTCAAAGACAGGGAAAACCCGGATGCCAAGTCTGACGAGGTCCTCACACTGACCCGCTCACTTCACAGTACTCCATCTTCTTATACTAACTCCGTATTTGTTACTCATACGTCTCTTTTACAAGCAGCAGCAATAATAAATGAAAACACCACACGTAACCTAATGCGCATCACATCTCAAAGCATCCTCGTTCCAAATACTGTGTAGAAACGAAGGAAATCAGACTTATGAGAGGACCCTTTGACACCACCTGCTGGCTTCAGGTGGGAATGGTACCATCTCCCTCTCTCATAGGGGACAGTCCTCGTTTTACCCTAAAAGTTATTAACTACCATTTAAATCTCCTGTTCTGAACAGAAATATTTTTGTACATTATATCAGTCAAGCTATATCCTCAGCAAAGAAAGGCCCACGGGATATTCAGAGTATCCAAATGGAAAACAAAGCCGAGTCCAGCACAACTTATGTACACTTGCCACATTGCAATTCTCCCTTCAAATTAATAGTCTTCCATTAAAATGAAAATGCACATAAATATGTGAAACAATTCATAATTACAGACAAATGAGTCATACCGAATATTTAGCTTCATTGTCTTCTTTTTATTCATATTTAAAAGATCAGTCTTTTAAAAAATTAACTTCAAAAGCTGTAAGTTGTTCACATAAAGTCAAATGCACATGTCTTACTGTCAAATGCATGGTATAGAGCCATGGTCAGTCTGTGTGAGGTCATTCTCCACTATTTAAAAAAATAAAAATAAAATAGCAAAGCGGTTGCCTCTAGAAAGTCAGAGAAGCCTCTTCATGGCTCAAGTGGTGTCTTGAGCAAACTCTTACCAGCTCCTAAGACCATTATGTGCATTTCTTCCTAGAAGCACATTCAGTAATGTCACACTGGTAGTTTGAAATCAGCAAAAAGGAGTATTCACTCTATAAAATTGGCAATAGGTGAAAACCTGCCCCCTTCCTTTGGAGAGCATTTCCCAGCATACAATGCACAGTCAGGGAAGACACCTGTGGAGTCTCCTCACCTTGGGAAGAAAGCATCCACCATGTGCCATCAACCAAATCTATGACAATCAGAAAGATGTCATTTTAGGATCACTGAACAGTTACATGTCTCGGGTTATAATTACATCCCCTGATGTGGTATACATATGCACTGCCTTCTTCTTTTTCTAGCTTCTTTCCCTGAATTTTCCCATAAGTGAGAAGACTGCAACTGTTAGTCTGTAGTGAATATATTCAGAGCTTACCCCACAAAACAAATTTCCTGGAAAGGCAAGCAAGAAGCTAAATATTCAGTATGACCTCCAGATGCATGGCTCCACCCTGAGGCTTTTGTGTCTGAGCTCTGAAGCCAACTGCGTATTTTGACAACTAGAAAAATTTCAGCTGTGTGGGGTGGAACAGATAAATGTGGGAACCATCAGAGGCTCCTGGCTGGCAAGAATATGGCTGAGGGGCTCCTCCAAAAGGTCAGCCGGGGGCAGAGGGCCGGGGACTGGGGATTTAGCTCAGTGGTTCGGGCACCTCCCTTGCAAGTGCAAGGTCCCTAGTTCTATCCCCAGTAACCACATACAACAATATCGGGCATGATGACTCATGCCCACCAGCAATCACAGTGCCAGGCATGGTGGCTCACGCCTGTAATCCCAGCACTCAGGAGGCAGAGGCAGGAGGGTTGCTGTGTGTTCGAGGCTTGCCTGGACTACACAGTGAGTTCAGGACCAGCCTGAATTACAAAGCAAGACTTAGTCCTAAAAAAAAAAAAAAGTCAGGTAGAATGTCCAAACACAAGACAAGAAGTAGTAATCTGAAATTCCTTTAAGGAACAATGGGTAGAAGTTACTTGTGTCTCAGCACAGCATGACCTGAAGGAAATACAGTAACAATCTTGGGAAAAACCCCAGGGCATGAGAGAGGAAAACTGGGGTGGGCTCCAAGGGGGAGCTGGACACAAATGGTAGTCTCCACCAGCTAAGTCCCATTTTACCATCTCTGTTTTTAAAATTTGAATTTTTTATTGGTACATTTTATATAAACATCACAATCACACTCAACATTGGGGAATTTGTACGAGTATATGTCATGAGGTAATTCTCATTAATACCCATATCCCTATCTACTTCACAACCCCCACCCGCACCCCCTATATACAAGTGCTTTCTTTTTCTTTTCAAGTCATAATTATTCTTTCCCGTACCACATTCCCTTTGTGTATTTCCTATTTCACGAAATCTATCATACATTCTAGAACTCATTTACATTTGTATCTCCTCTTTTTTTTTTTTTTTTGAGACAGGGTCTCACTTTGTAGTTCAGGCTGGCCCTGAACTCACTATGTAGCCCAGGCAAGCCTGGAACTCAGCAATCCTCCTGCCTCTGCCTCCCGAGTGCTGGGATTACAGGCGTGAGCCACCACGCCCGGCACCTCTCCTCTATTTTTAACGCGTGTTTTTTTCTTCCTGAGCGTTACTCTCACCCTGAGGTCCTGGCTCAACTCTGAGGCCTCCATCCTCAGGACGCTCCTCCTGCAGACCGCCGTGGGAACCTTGGACTCCCGCAGTTAGGAGTTGTCATTGCTTCTGGAGCCAGCAGAGGGCGCACAAGGCTCACGGTGTCACAGAGGCGGAGAACGC
>PVIC010058583.1:0-10334 GCA_004025085.1 Thryonomys swinderianus | reverse complement strand
GGCGTGTCTCCACGCCCAGCATTATATGTGGTTACTGGGGATCGAACTCAGGACCTTGCGCTTGCGAGGCAGGTGCCGGAACCACTGAGCTAACCCTCTGGCCCTCGTTCAGTATTTTTGATTGTTATGAACCAGGTACTCTGCGAGATTCCAGGCCACCAAGATGACGATGACAAACAC
Source organism: Thryonomys swinderianus (assembly GCA_004025085.1). Taxonomy (NCBI): domain Eukaryota; kingdom Metazoa; phylum Chordata; class Mammalia; order Rodentia; family Thryonomyidae; genus Thryonomys; species Thryonomys swinderianus. Next base: position 10,154 of record PVIC010058583.1, on the reverse strand, counting down.
AGGAGAAAATGACAAGGTTTTTTTTTTACATGTGGTGCTTTATGGCAGAACAGGCCGACGTAAAGGTTTATGTTTTTTCTCCTGTGAATTTATCTATTGTCAGGTAACTTGCAAGCCCCTAAATACTGGACACAAGTTAGAAGAGGACTTTTCCTCTCAACACAACCTCTTTTCTCGTCATAGCCGCTGACGGGGTCCTACACTTTTACTTAGTAAAATAGGGGAAACGGATTTCTTCATAGCCCCCCCAAGGACAAGTGATATGACAAGCACCCAGCTCCAAATTTGTGTTCATTCGTTACACATTTAGGGAGTTTTCAGATGCTTTTATTTTAATTCCATGAAGTTACCTCTCATTACATCCTTTGGTCATGAAATTGGTATGAGAGAAATAATGTGGTGGGAGTGGATGAGCAGAGAACTTGAAACTATTTGAAAAGAAAATTACAACAAACTGTTCTATAGATCTTTAGTGAGTTTTTATTGTGATTTGAGAATTGGGCAGCAGTTGGTTCAGAATATGGTTCAGAATGCTGCACCACCTAACCAAGATATCTGTATCTATATCTTTATTTATGTCTATATCTCCAGAGAAAGGACAGACCTATGTCATGTTAAGAACAATTTGACACAATATGATTTCTGCCCAGTGCTCTGAGTGCCAAACAAATTGAGTGAAGCCCAGACAAACATCAGGAGTAAGTGACTCCGTAGCCAACCCAGTCCTGAGCCCTGCTTTGAGGCGCACCTGTTACCTATAACTGAGCCAGCAAATGTCCTGGTTCTGAGACCTAGATCTACTACCGCATTCTTCCTGACCCAGGTGCAAGCAAAGTTGAGTGAGAGTCAGTTTAACATACAGGCAGCCAGGAAGCTCTTGCCTCTTAGTAGGGAGGGGATACGCCCCACGCCCTATGCCCTTGTCCGGCTCATCTGCCTTTATTTACCCAAATTCAGGTACATGCAATTAGAGTAACACAAGATTCATCTTCTTTCCAGTATCCGTTAGTACCGTCACTGGTAAACAACTGAACCTCAGCTGTCTTAACTTCTCCCTAATAGGCAGTCACTCGAGAGTGTGGCCTTTCTCTTTGTGCTCACAGAGGAGGCCAGTTAGACCTTGATGGCTAAATGCCTTCTCATCTGATTGGTGACGTTTGTGGATGTACCGATGAGAATGCCGCTGGCCCTAGCTACGATCCAGCTAGAGGACAGTCAAGGGCAGGCTGGCCAGTAACTAGGCAGAGACGACCTTGCTGAGCCTGACTCTAGTCTGGTGCGAGTGCCGTAGGTGGGAGAACCGCCGCACCTCGGTGTCCCTCCAGAAGGGAAGGGCGGGGTTTGCTGGCCTTGCAGGGCCCTGGGTGAGACCAGTCTGAAAAAGGGTCATAGGGAAGGATGTTGAGGGCCTTCGAATAAAAGTACTATAGAAATAGAAGAGAAGAAAGCTGATCTCCTATTCCTAGGATACTTTTAAATATTTGTTGCTCACCTGGAAACTTACCCTAAATAAAAATTAATAGATTTTTGTATCCATTTTATTATAGGAAAATAAAAGCTCTGGCTGGTATAAAAATAATACAAGTTTCCTGCGGACACTACCACTCTCTGGCATTATCAAAAGGTAAGAAAAAAAAATCACTTGGATCTCTAAGTGTCATCAGAAAGTAATTTTGTGGGGCCCGAGATTTAGCTCAGTGGTTCCGGCGCCTGCCTCCCAAGCGCAAGGCCCTGAGTTCGATTCCAGTGACCACATACAATGCTGGGCGTGGAGACTCACGCCCACCAGCCATCAACACCACATAACCACAGTGCTGGGCGTGGTGGCTCACGCCTGTCATCCCAGCACTCGGGAGGCAGAGGCAGGAGGATTGCTGAGTTTGAGGTTCACCTGAACTACATAGTGAGTTCAGAGCCAGCCTAAACTACAAAGCAAGACCCTGTCTCAAAAAACAAAACAAAAAATATTTGGGGAAACTATTGGAAGGTAAAGATGGTAAAATAATTTAGATTTGTTTATGCAGACTCATCTCAGTTCCAGCTCTCTGTCCTCAGGGGTAAGGGTTGTTTTCTTCTGTGGTGTGGAAAGGGAGACCCTTTCACAGAGAGACATTTATACCTAGCTGTTAGGTTGGTGAGGGCTGGAAACTTCTTTTTTTTTTTGGAAACTATTCTTAATCTGTTGAGTCTCAGTTGCCTTCAGCTCAAAATAATCCTTACACAACAATGGCATATTTTGGGGGTGTCCTGATCTCTTTCAAGGGACATGCAACAGTGTCTGTCCCTCAGGTGATATGTTATGCACCACTAGACCCCTGTCACAGGGGCTTTGGGTCACCAATGTTACTGGTTGTTTTCTGTGTGCCAGTGGCTATATTAAATGTTTGGCTTATATTTTCTCATATCATCGCCTAGAAGACACAGGAGCTAGATATTATTCACAAGTTCATTTCTCTTTAAGCTTTTTTTTTTTTTTTATGAGACAGGGTCTCATTTTGTAGTTCAGGCTGGCCCTGAGCTCCCTATGTAGCCCAGGCAAGCCTTGAACTCAGCAATCCTCCTGCCTCTGCCTCCTGAGTGCTGACAAGCTCATTTCTTACATGAGGTAATTTGGGCAGAGAGACTTCAAATAATTTAACCAAAGTTAAAACATGAGGAAGTGGAAGAGATGAGATCTGAACCTCTATTTGTTTACAAACCAATGCCCACTGCACCCCAGGGCCTAAAAGACTTGGTCATATCCCATGGCTATGATATGATTTCTTTCATCTGCCATCTCTAGCAGTTTGGGCACATTAGATACCTTAAATATATTTGATTATTCCTCAGTAAATCTAAAAAAGTTATAGAATTAAGGCAGTAATTTTATCTTGAGTTTAGTTTTTCCAGTATGTGTGCAGTTCTGAATTTCTCTTCTTTGTCTTGTAGATGGGCAGGTGTTCTCATGGGGAAGGAACAGCCACGGGCAGCTGGGGCTCGGGAAGGAGTTCCCCTCTCAGGCCAGCCCTCAGCGGGTGAGGTCCCTGGAGGGGATCCCGCTGGCCCAGGTGGCTGCTGGAGGGGCTCACAGCTTTGCCCTGTCTCTCTCTGGAACGTCATTTGGCTGGGGAGACAACAAAGCAGGGCAGCTGGCCCTCAGCGGGAGTAAGGTCCCAGGTAAGAAGGCGGTGCTGTTCTTGCAGGCAAGCATGTTTCTTTGCAGTTAGAGGGCCGACCCAGCAAGGCCTGTCTCCCAGGTTACAGTGGTTCCCAGACTCTCCGACAGAGGAGCATCACGTGGCGAGTTATCAGTTTCCTGCTGCTGCTGTAACTAATCCCCACTAGGCAAATTTATTATCTTGTTCCACAGTTTCTGACAAAATATAAAATTATATATGCTGGGCGTGGAGACACGCCCACCAACAATCAACACCACCTACCATAATGCCGGACGTGGTGGCTCACACCTATATCCCAGCACTTGGGAGGCAGAGACAGGAGGATTGCTGAGTTCGCAGCAGCTTGCCTGGGCACCATAGTGAGCTCAGGGCCAGCCTGAACTACAAAGCCTTGTCTCCAATAGCAAAAAAAAAAAAAAAAAAAATATATATATATATATATATACACACACACATAAAATTATATATATAATTATATGTATATATAATAGGTGTAAAAAGTTCCAGTTTATGACAAAATATAAAATAATAAATATAATGTGTATAATAATAAATATATAATCCACAGTTTCTGACAAAATATAAAATAATAAATATATATTCCAGGCTTATTTCTTACCCTGTGGAATTCTGCTTTCTGTTAACAGGGCAGTGCTGCAAGCCTCGCTCGGTGGGTGCACTGAAGAGGCTCAGTGTGACCTACATCAGCTGTGGCTATGAGCACACAGCAGTGCTGACTCAGGTAAAGCTACCACCACAGGTGATGCTAGTTCTTAAAACCCCAGAGTACTGTCAACAAGGTACATGCGCTGATTACAGTGAAAGCCAGATGTCATAGTCCATTCAGGCTCCTACAATGGAATATCATAGACTGGGTGGCTTATAAACAGTAGAAACTTCTGGAGCCCACGAAGCCCAAGATCAAGGTGCCAACAGAATCGTAACAAGGACCGACCAACTTTCTGGCTCTCAAATGTTATATATCTGTTGTGTCTTCACAGCAAGAGTTAAGGGGCCATTCTTGAGTCCTGTTTTCTAAAGACACTAATCCAATCTTTGATGGTTCTCTCATGACCTGATCATCTACCAGAGGCTCTCATCTCCTAATCACATTACATTTAGGGTTTTAACATATAAAATTTAGGGTACACAGCGGTTTAGACTAAAGCATAAGATGTATAACAGTATCCAGCTGCATGTACTTATTGTACAAAAATCTAAAGTGAACCAAATATAAATCATGACATTTTCAAAATTCTGTAATAAATGTTAATGTCAGCCTTAGGAAATATGTTTAAATAGCTTTCAGATAAATGTAGGAGTTAATTTGTTAGTATTCAATAACCCACTTTACAGACAAGAACATATTTTGTACCGTTTCCTGCTTAACACCGTTATGAGCAGTTTCATTAATGTTTTTCTCTACTTGTCCTAACCATACAGTGTATCCCAGTAGGATGAATAGATTGAAAGTATTTTTACAGTTTAAATATCTGTTTAAAAGCTATATACCCAATGAATTCATTTATTTTTGTACTTTTTAATATTTTTATTTTTGCAGTGCTGTGTATCAAACCCAGGGCCTCAAACGTGCTAGGCAAGCACTCTACAATTGATCTCAGCAAATGATTTTTGTTGTTTGCTTTTAAAATAGTCTTTTTAAAAAATCAAAAGTCTTGGGGGTATTTTTTATGCTTTTAAAATAGAACACAACCTTTTTCTTTGTTAGTAAAGACATAGTGACTGCTAGATGACCAGGTTTGCACCATAATTTCTTGATGAAATAGCACAGTTTAGATACAACTTTTTAGCAAATACCATCTGGAGAGGCTAACTAAACTAAAACTCCAGCATTTTTCTCAGTGGTAGTTACCTTTACATTTTAAGTGAATCTTGTTTATATATTAATGGGTTTCATTTGACAGATTTGTATATGCACATAACATACTTTTATCATTTCCCCACCGCCCTAAAAGTACATCTTAAATTAGAAACCCTTCAACTGTTTGATTTATGTTATTCTTTTTTTTTTTTTTTTGAGACAGGGTCTCGCTTTGTAGTTCAGGCTAGCCCTGAGCTCACTATGTAGCCAGGCAAGCCTCGAACTCAGCAATCCTCCTGCCTCTGCCTCCCGAGTGCTGGGATGACAGGCGTGAGCCACCACGCCCGGCACTGTGGTATGTGGTATTGATGGCTGGTGGGCATGAATCACCACACCCAGCATTGTATGTGGTTACTGGGATCGAACTCAGGACCTTGAGCTTGCGAGGCAGGCACTGGAACCACTGATCCAAATCTCCGGCCCTGATTTATGTTATTCTTAAGTGACAGCAGAAAACTAGAGTTTTTTTTGTGTGTGTGTTTCCATGGTACAGAAGGTTGAGCCAAGGCCTTCACACTCAGCTATATCTCAGTCCTTTTAGTTTTTGAGACAGAATCTTACTAAGCTGCTAATTTCCTGGGCTGTGCTAAAACTTGTGATCTTCTTGCCTCAACCTCCCAAGTAGCTGGAATTACAGCAGCTAGCCAAAGTTGTTTTTAATTGTAGAATCATCTTTTTTTTTTGCTTTTTTGAGACAGGGTCTCGCTTTGTAGATCAGGCTGGCCCTGAGCTCACTATGGTGCCCAGGCAAGCCGCTGCGAACTCAGCAATCCTCCCGTCTCTGCCTCCCGAGTGCTGGGATTACAGGTGTGAGTCACCACGTCCGACATTGTGGTATGTGGCATTGATTGTTGGTGGGCGTGTCTCCACACCCAGCATTATATGTGGTTACCGGGGATCGAACTCAGGACCTTGCGCTTGCAAGGCAGGCACCGGAACCACTGAGCTAACCCTCCGGCCCCCTAGAATCATCTTTTGAAAAGAATATTTTCAAGAAAATGCTCAAATAAATAAAGCAACCCTATATTTAAATGCGGGTGTTACGCTCAAAGCAGTTAAATTGTCCATTCCTTCAACAAACACTTAACCAAATGCCTAGTCCTTTTTTTCTGATCTTTATTTAGATACAGTTAAACAAAATTGTATGTATGTGTGGTGTTTTGATATGAGTACACTGTGAAATGATTGCCACAGTCAAGTTATGTATTTATCTTCCCACAGGTAACTGCCATTTTGTGGTAAGAATCTTTAAGATCTACCCTCTTGATAATTTTCAAGTGTGTAATATATAGTCATTAACTGTAATTGTCATGCTGTCTTCAAAGTACCTGGTTTTTAAGGGAATATCAGTGATTTCTATACTTAATGTATTAAATCTATAGTCACTATTAGAAATAATAGAAGGACCTCTTCTATTTATATGGAAATTACATTTCACATATTGTCTTCATACTGTCTTATGGTGTTTATTCCATAAGGGTTTAGTTACTTTTTAAGCATGAAATTAACCCGATTCCTCCTTTTGAAAAACAGAATGACCAGGTGTTCACATTTGGAGACAATAGCTTTGGACAGCTGGGGCATAGCCTTCCAGCCGAGATGACAGGCTCACAACTTGTGGAAAGAATTGATGGTCCCGTTTCACAGATAGATTGTGGAAGGTAATAGACTTTTGTTTTGTTTTATTTTGGTATGGGTACAAATTTTTTTTTTTTTTTGAGACAGGGTCTCGCTTTGTAGTTCAGGCTGGCTCTGAGCTCACTATGTAGCCCAGGCAAGCCTGGAACTCAGCAATCCTCCTGTCTCTGCCTCACGAGTGTTGGGATGACAGGCGTGAGCCACCACGCCTGGCACTGTGGTATGCGGTATTGATTGGTGGTGGGCGTGAGTCTCCACGCCCAGCATTGTATGTGGTTACCGGGGATCGAACTCAGGACCTTGCGCTTGTGAGGCAGGCGCCGGAACCACTGAGCTAACTCTCCGGCCCAAGAATTCAATTTTTTAAAAAAGATAAAAGTAATCTAGTACATGAAGAATGTGATACATATTTGCATATGCACTCAGGCATTTTAACTCAATGCATTTAAGAATGTTTGAATTTAAAATACAAATGATAGAGCCAGGTGTGGAGGTACATGCCTGTAATACCAGCACTCAGAAGTCAGAAGCAGGAGGATCTCCATGAGTTTGAGGCCAGCCTGAACTATGTAGTGAGACCTTATCTAAAAAAAAAAAAAAAAAAAAAGATTCAGAGCTCAGTTTGTGATAGCTTAATCTTGGAAACAACCCAAATGCCCATCAACTGGAGGCTGGATAAAGAAGATATGGTTTTTTAATAAAATGGAGTCTGCCATAAAGAATGATAAGTTTGAGTCATTTATACTCAAATGGACCAACATTGAGGACACACAAATAAGTGAAATAAATAGGTCACAGATATGTAAATACTACATCTTTTCTCTGGTAAGAGAATCTATAGATGTAAATGAGTTCTAGAATGCAGGATAGATTTTGTGAAATGGAAAATATTCAAAGGGAAAGGGGGCTTAAGCATAAGTAATGAGGGGAAAGAATATGATTAAAAAAAGAAAAAGCAGGGCCGGAGGGTTAGCTCAGTGGTTCCGGCGCCTGCCTCGCAAGCGCAAGGACCTGAGTTCGATCCCCGGTTACCACATATAATGCTGGGCGTGGTGGCTCACGCCTGTAATCCCAGCACTTGGGAGGCAGAGACAGGAGGATTGCTGAGTTCACGGCGGCTTGCCTGGGCACCATAGTGAGCTCAGGGCCAGCCTGAGCTACAAAGCAAGACCCTGTCTCAAAAAAGCAAAAAAAAAAAAAAAAAGCATATGTATCTAGGGGGTGGGGGTTGTAGGGTGGGTAGGGATATGGCTAAAAATGAGAATTAACTCGTGTCATATACTGGTACAAATTTCTCAGAGTTGAGTGTGATTGTGAGATGTATCTAAAGTGTACCAATAAAGAATTCAATTAAAAACATAGAAATGATAAAACATAGCAAAAACTTATCAATAATGCTCTTTCTTTAATATTAGTAATAAGTTAATAGTTGCTATTTGGTCACATCATTTTATGCCCTCTATCACTGACATTGTGAAAGAAGACCTGGTATTAGTAAAGGTAAATCTCCTTTGTGTTAAAAGACATCATCTTTCTCAGAAGCTACGAGTACCTGGGTCTTCATTATTATCCCATATTCTCTCCTATAGTTATCACACTCTTGCCTATGTCTACACCACTGGGAAAGTGGTGTCTTTTGGTCGTGGACCAAGTCACACCAGTGACCCAACTCATCCGGAGACCCCAACAGAGAATTCTGACATTAGCTGCCTGATTGCTGCTGATGGTACGAATGGTCCCATTCATGGGTGGTTTTATATAAGTCAGTACCATTGAAGGAGAAATGTTGTACAGCTTGCTTTCAAAATAGTCTATAGCATTATGTTTCTTCTAATCCTTTTACTTTAGATTTGTGCATTTTTTCTTACATGGTGATTCCTGTAGTATCTGTGATTATTTCTAAAGATTAAGGTAATATAAAGGAGGACCCAAAACTGGTCTCTTAAGTAGCAGAACAACATGCTTTTTTATATTTAAACCACTTCTAAAGCACATTAAACTATATTCATGTGAAAGGTGCTGGAAAACTGAATTTTAAATGAATATATGATATTTAATCTCATCAAAATTAATGTTTATAGCTAACATTTATGAGTATAAATAGCCAATAAATGTGTAAATTTGGTTTGGTGATACATCAGATTCCTTTTTTACTGCTAAGAACTCTAACCATGGATTTCTGACTTTTGTAGACCACGGGGATATTCAAGTCAAGCACATTTTTGCTGGAACATATGCCAACTTTGAGACAATTCATGAGGTATCCAGAACAGTTTCTGTTTAAAGTGTTTAAACTTTAAAAATAAATTTTTTTTTGAGACAGGGTTTCACTTTGCAGTTCAGGCTAGCTCTGAGCTCCCTATGTAGCCCAGGCAAGCCTCAAACTCAGTAATCCTCCTTCCTCTGCCTCCTGAGTGCTGGGATTATAGGCGTGAGCCATCACGCCTGATACTGGGATTGAACCAGGGACCTTGTGCTTGCTGAGCAGGCACTGGAACCACTGAGCTAAATCTCTGGGCCTAAACTTTAAAAAAAATTTTTTTTAAGTTTAAGTTTTTAAAATTAGAAAAAAGAATTTGCCTCTAGTTTTCAGAGCAGAGTATAAGACAATCATTATTTATATGTATTTAGGTTTCTTACAAAAAGAAAAAGGTCCTGTGTTAGAATATCTTCAAATTCTCACTTCCTCATTTGTCAAACTTCCTAACAGGTATAACCCCCAAACTCAAGTGTATTGCTTTTGTACTTTTTTTTTTTTTGCTTTTTGAGACAGGGTCTCGCTTTGTAGTTCAGGCTGGCCCTGAGCTCACTATGGAGCCCAAGCAAGCCTTGAACTCAGCAATCCTTCTGCCTCTGCCTCCCAAGTGCTGGGATGACAGGCGTGAGCCACCATGCCCGGAATTGTGGTATGTGGTGCTGATTGCTGGTTGATTGTTGGTGCTGATTGCTGGTGGGTGTGAGTCACCATGCCCAGCACTGTATGTGGTTACCGGGATCGAACTCAGGACCTTGTGCTTGCGAGGCAGGCGCCAGAACCACTGAGCTAATCTCTGGCCCAGGCAAGGCCTTCTTTACTGAGCTTTATCCCAGCACTTTTTTTTTTTTTTTTTTGAGACAAGACATCGCTGAGTTGACCTGGGTGGCCCCTGCCTCAGCATCCTGAGTACTGTGACTACAGATGAGTTCTACCATATGAGGTAAAAGTCTTTGGTTTAATCTTTAGGCCGGGAATGTAGCTCACTGGTAGAGCAAGCATTTGTCTATCATGTATAAGGTCCTGGGTTTGATTCCTAGCACCAGGAAAACAAAACAGGAAATTTAAAGTAATCTGAATACCTTTTTTTGTGGCCTGAATGTGTCTCTGCATCTTAAAGGGAAAGAGGGAGAATTCCTTATTGTATAGTAGTTACTACTACTTTTATTTATTTATTTTTTTGGAAACAGGGTCTCGCTTTGTAGTTCAGGCTGGCCCTGAG
>PVIC010058582.1:0-10379 GCA_004025085.1 Thryonomys swinderianus | reverse complement strand
AAAAAAAAAAAAAAAAAAAGAATTAAAAGAATCCATCTCCAAGTTATCTGAAATGTAATATGTTCTTGGACTAAGGACTTATATGGAAGGACTATCTATCCATTGTCTTTATAAAGTCATCTATAAATCTTGATATAGATTTATTAATTTAAGAAAGATTGTGTGTGTGTGTGTGTGTGTGTGTGTGTTGCTAGGGACTCAACCCAGGGCCTCACACATACTGCACAAGCATTCTACCAATTGAACTACATCCCCAGGCCAAGAAAAATACTTCCTTACTTCATTTCCCAACTCTACACTGGAAAATTCCTCATCAACAATTTCATTTAACACTCAGTAAAGAAACATAAGAAAATTAATCATGTAAATATATTCAAGGTTTTGTGTTTTTTTTCTTTAAGTAGTTCTTTACAGAATTCCACAACTTTGAGGTAAGTAAACTTATGAGCAGTTCTTGGGCAGTGTCTATAGGAAGAAAGTCACTCTTCTTTCTGCACAGAGTGTATCCCACGGCAGAGCTCTGTGGGTACATATATCTTATGCAGTAGCGTGAACTGTTCACAGAGAAATAAACACTGGAAAATGAAGACAAGGAATTCCAACACTAGCAAGTCCTGTAGACAGTTTATAAAGTACAGTGGGGTCTTACTTTACCCCACTCAACATTACTGCCAAACAACTTTTGGTTTTACTATGTGGCCTTTCTCTCCATCATTTGTCATGCCTGCTAACACTCCAATGGTCAGTGAGATTAAATACAGTTTAGGTACAGTTTATGTCATTTCCAGTTTAGTAAATGGTATGGTAATAGGTGTGTGGTGTTTACTGCACTGAAGATTATTTCCTTGAGTAAAGTTTAAAGAGATCTGGATCTTTATAGATAGAGATAGGTATCTTACATGTTCACCGAAAACGTTTGCACTGAGCACACAGTCACCAGTGTGACCGTGAATGCTTATTTTCCCCATAACTGCAAGAAGATCCTGATTCTTAAAGCAGAGAATAGAGTAAGTACATGCAGAGCCTTTCTGTGTGTGTTTTTGCTACCTCTTGAGTTAACAGTTGAGCTAGGCAGCTAGCTATTTGTAGACAGAGCATGCTGGGAAGATTTTCTGTAAATTGGCTATTCTTGGTCTTTGTACACATAGCTACTTGGTGTGCTGTACTCTTTCTGTGATGTTGTATGCCTCTTACTTGATCTTATTCACTCTTGCACTTGGTCTTTAGCTTTGGGAGTGGCCCTGAAGACCAACCTCCATCTTAGCACATCACCTGTTTCCATCATCCTACGAGCAAGTGGCCCAGGTGCCTCATCTTCCATGCCATTCTTCCTTTTGTCATTAGGTCACAATTTAGAACTTGTGCTAATTTCTCAAAAATCAGATGACCCAAGATTTATTTTGATGCTATTTTAAGTATCATCTATTACTCAGCTTTTTGTTACTGTGAGAAAATACCTAAGAAAATCAACTTAAAGGTGAAAAGATTAATTTCAGCTCACAGTTTCAGAGAGTCAGTCTATGGTCATGTGGCTCCACTGTTCAGGAGACTCAGCAGGGCAGGACACCATGGCAGAGACCATACAGCAGAGCAAAGCTGCTCGCTCATAGCAACTGAGAAGCAATAAGACAGAGAACAAGACAGAGAGGAAGGGGCTGGGGCTGGGCTTGCCCCTGAGACCTACTTCTTCCAGAGGGCCTGACACCATCAGTTCCCACCATATCCATGTCCCACTAAGTTATAACCCATTCGGTGGGTCACCCTATTGCTGAGATCACACCTTTTGAGGGCCAGTCCCTTCCTTCCCAAGACCCCACTTTTGAGCTCTGCTTTCTGGTGGCCACACCTTCAACACATGAACTCTTGGGGGACATCTCACATCCAAAGCATCATCCAACCTGAATTTTCCACTTTACTCCCCATCTTTCGTTGCTTACTCCTGGAAGGTATTCTTGTTGCATTAAGGTTAAAGGCATCCCACTGAAAAACAAAAGCCTACGCTGTCTCCCAGTCCTTTCGCAACAAACCCCACCCCACTCTGTGGGGATGTTTATGCTGCCAACAGACAAGTGGAGAGGTTCATTCTGCACCTGCCCTTCTCTAACAAGGTCTCTCACCATTCTTAATCTTATAATCCTACCAGTAAAAGTACTCTAGATGCATAGGCATTCATCTGCAAATTGCAGTGTCTGCTGCATTTAGCAGAGTGGCTCTACTGACACACATTTGGTCCAAGACTCCTATAATGTGAAAGCCTATTTATCACCAGCTGCACTGTCAAGTTATTACCTGGCTCCCTGTTTCCACATCTGTAAAATCTGAATAATAACAATACTCACTTCATAAATTTTAGAAAGATTTATATACATTTAAAACAGTGCCTGACAGAAAGAGCAATGTGTTTGTGGTTGCTGCTAGACACTAATATTGTCTATATTTTTTAAGTTCATTTCTTTTTTTTTTTTGAGACAGGGTCTCACTTTGTAGTTCAGGCTGGCCCTGAGCTCACTATATAGCCCAGGCAAGCCTCAAACTCACAGTCTCCTGCGTCTGCCTCCTGAATGCTGGGATGACAGGTGTGAGCCACCATGCCCAGCTCTGTGATATATGGTACTGATTGCTGGTGGGTGTGAGTCACCATGCCTGGTATTGCTGTAGTGGTTGCTGGGATCAAACCAGGGAACTTGAGCTTGCTAGGCAGGCACCAGAACTACTGAGCTGAATCTCTAGCACTAAAGTTCAGTTTTTAAGGAGCAGTTTTTGCAGCAAAACTGAACAGAATGTTTCCCAAATACCCTCATCCCTGTACATGCTCAGCAACCATTATCAGCAACCCACACCGGAATGCTAAAAATTTTTATAACTGATGAAGGTTTACCAACATACTGTGACCACCCAAACCCACTGTTTACATTCAGGGCTCACTCTTGACACTGCACATTTTCTGGGGTTAGAGAGTGGTGTAATATAGGCGTCTCCCACTGGCGCACTTTGCAGAATCATCTCCCAGTGCTGAATAATAAATATCTCATTGACTAGATGTACTGTAGTTCACCTACCAAGAGATATCGTGATTGCTTCCAAATTTGGGCAGCTATGAATCAATCTGCTTTAAACACCGAGTGTGAGTTGTGTGTGTGTGCACGTGTGCATATGCATAAGTTTTCAACTCAGTTTGGGTAAACACCGAGGAGCACAATGGCTAGATTATTTCTAAATTGAGGTCTATAAGAAGCTGTCAAACTGTCTCCCAGTGTCTGGACAATTCTGCGTCCCTGTTGGCGGCAAACGAGAGCTGCTACTCTCTGTCTTCACCAGCATTTGATTTTGTCACTGTCCTGAATCCTAGTTGTTCTCATTGTTGTATAGTGACATCTCTCATTGTTGTTTTCATTTGCATTTCCCTAGTGATTTATGATGCAAATAATCTTTCCATGCACTTATTTGCATCTGTATGTCTGTTTAAGTGCGATGTCTGTACATATCTTTTATCCAGTTGTTTTCTTAAGATATATATATTATATATGTATACATATATACATGTATACACACACACACATTTTTTTTCCTCAGTAGTTGAGCTCAGAACTTTGCATTTGCCAGGGATGCACAATGATACTGAACTACATGCCTGGCCCTTTTCTGTTTTTTTTTTTTTTGAGTTTTAAAATCTTTTTATATATTTTGTGAAGCAGTCCTTTATTAAATAAGTCTTTTGCAAGTGTTTTCTCCCAATCTATTGCTTATCATTTCGGTCTCCTTACACTACCATTCACAAAGCAGAAAATTTTAATTTTAAGAAAGTATATTCTATCAATTATTTTTCAATAGATCATGCTTTTCAAGATGTCATCTAGGTTTTCTCCTATGTTATTGTCTTAGTTTCTTCTTGTTGCTGAGACAAGATACCTGACACCCAAAGTTAAAGGAGGAAAGATGTGTTTAGCTCAGTTTGTAGAGGATTCAGTCCATCACCACGTGGCTCCAAGGCGGGTGGGACAGCATAGGGGTACCACAAAGTGGGCAGGAGTCAGCAGAAGACAAGCAACAGCAGCAAGCAGCAAGCAACAAGCAGAGACCCTCTTTCTGTCCTTTATATCCTATCCAGGCTACCTGCCCTTAGAGCCAGTAGCATTCACACCCAGGGCAAGGCAACCTTCATCCCAGCATCACACCATGAATCAACTCCAGCATCACGTCCTTGATTCCAGCATTACACACTCTAGATCCAGCCACCTCTGAAACACCCCACCTATGACTCCATGAGGCTTTGGGGGGACATCTAGATACAAACCATAACAGTTATTTTCTAGGAGTTTTGTAACTTTGTGTTTTAAATTTATTTTGTGTTCATTGTATGAAAAGTATGTCTATGTCTGGATTCATTTTAGCACAAGGATGTCCATTTGTTCCAGCAACATTGCTGAAAAGACTATTTTTCATCACTGTACAGGCTTTGTTTCTCTGTCAGTGATCAGGTGACTACAGTTAGAGGGGCTATTTCTGGGCTCTCGACATGTGTCTATTTTTTTTTAATACCAATACCATGGGTCTTCATTACTGAGGCTTTATAGTAAGTCTGAAAGTTGGATATTTCTATCTTCCTACTTTGTTCTTTTCCAATATGACACTGGCTATTTTGCTACATTGTCTTTTGCCTTTCCATATAAACTGTAGAACCAGCTTACTGATATCCATAAAATAACATGCTGGGACTACTTGTGGTATTACATTGATTTATAGCCAAGTCAAACACTTACATCTTGAGAATATTGACTCTGACTGTGAACATGAAATCTCTCCATTTGTTTAATTCTTCTTTGATTTCTTTGTTTCCTAACTTTCTTCGCATAGAGCTTATATGTATTTTGTTAGATTTATACCTAAGTGTTTCATTTTGAGGATGTTAATGTAATTTATACTGTATTTACTCACTGCTGCTATATAGGAAGTGACAAACTTTTGGATATTAATTAACCTTTTGTGCTGCAGTCTTGATATAATTGCTTACTCTAAAATATTATCTATATTTTTATATTAACCAAGAAAGTTTTGAGGTCATAAATGAAAGAATACTGTTCTACTATTTTCTTTTGACTTTCCAGCAGTTTCCACTCCTGGAGACTATTGTTAGAGTCTAGCTACTTTAAATGTTGGATGAAATCCAAATAAGATGAATAGATTTGTACCAATGGTCAACGTATCTCTATTAAATTCAATTTTCACATAACAACATGCCTCTACTTTCTGAGAATAGACAGTAGCATGTAGGAATTGCCTACTGAGTGACAGAGTTTTCACACATTGGGGGTAAGAAAGTATTGGCAATGAACTAGACATACTTATAGATATGGTGAGAATGGTGATAAGGATGTGATAGAAATTATACCAATACTTCCTTCTGTCCTTTCACTAGGTCTTTGGGGCAACTTTCTGTACAACTCAACCTAAGAATTGATTAACACCTCTGAGCTATGCAGGAACTTGAAAGCATGAAGCTTTCCAGTGGATCACAGAAAACTACAGACACATCCCAACTCCACACTAGCTTATCTGCCTGTTCCTGCCTGGGGGACAGACAGCACACGGACTGCAACATAATCAATATGTCTTTTCTGAAACTCCAAGACTTGCATAGTACCTGGCACACAGAAGGTTTAATTAGATAATAAGGCTCTAATACTTGTATAGCCAAGACTTCATTATGTAAAGACTGTTTCATAAAAGTGTGGTTGCTGAGCAGAGGGGTGGTGGGGAGGGGGTTGAGAAGGACCAAGGTTGAAGCAGGTCAGAAGGACCAGTACAGTCTTTGGAATCCAATGGATGCTCAGTAAATACTTCTTGAATTCACAGTGAGGTCTAAAAAGACAAGGACTAAACTGGTGGGCAAGGAGGGGACTGATTGAAGCACCAAATCTAGTGACCAAGACTCTACCTGCATGGCATTGACGGTGACTCCTTCAAAAATAGGAAAGGTAGATCCAAACACCTCTGAGAGGTTTGGTGGCAAAACCTCTGACCAGTTCTACCACTGCCCACACTGATTACTGAGGAGATTTTTTTTTAAATAAAGAAACTCCCCCTTAGGAAATCAGCATGTAAAATGCAATTCTCTACGATCTTCCTGCTTTCTCTCCCAGGGTCCAACCACACTTTTATGAAACAGTCTTTACATAATGAAGTCTTGGCTATATAAGTATTAGAGCCTTATTATCTAATTAAACCTTCTGTGTGGCATTTCTTTACCTTTTTACCACCTCAGATTCATCATTAATCAAATCTCACAGCAGTGCCTGTCCCTCCTGCAGGGAAGCCAGTGATGAGAGCTGAAGAGCCTGACCCAGGTATCAGCCCAGCTCTGGCTGAGCAGCCTGGTGTGTCTGGCTCCCTGAGCAGCCTTAAAAAACCCCATGAGCGAGGTAAGCACTGTTTTCAGGGTGCAGTGAGAAAGTCTGTGAACATTCATTCATTCATTCCTTCACTAGACAAATATCTGCCAGGTGCTTCCCTGGGATGGGCCATGGTCTTGGTACAGCATTCAGGTTGTGAGCCAGAACAGGGCCCCTGTTCCTGAGAGACTGCAGCGGCCTTGGGTTCTGACAACACCCCACGGCCCCAAGAGCTTGCACCACACAGCCTGACCTCTCTGAGCATCAAGGATGTAAGATCAGTGCATCCCCTGAGAGGACTCTCAGAGGGAAGAGTCTGACCAAGGGGTATTTACAGACAGCTAGGCAGGAAACTGGAGAGTGAGGCAAGGACCCAACCACACCAGACCTTTGGAGCCATATTAAGGCTGGAAATTGAAGAGCTGGAAGTGACCGGATGCAGGACACTGACACAGAAGATGAGGAAGAGACTGTGGCACTGCTGGGCTGTCAGTGGTGCCTTTCTATGAAGAGGTCACAGAGAAGGGCAAATCTGTTATTTGTCCCTGGAGGAAAGGTGACAGGTAGGAGGGAGACAACCGTGTGCTGAGTCAGAGCTGAACACATTTCAAACAACACACAAAGGTTCAGAATCTCCACAATTCCTTATGGGTCCAGGTGTAGAAAGACACCTGGACATCAGCGTAAGTCTCTCCTGCATCTGTCTGTGGCCCGAAGGGAAAGCGAGACCCAGTGGAAGCAAGCCGAGGGCTGGGGCTTGGACCTTCCCCCTTACACCCTCATCATACACAGAAACACACATGACTGGACATCACCGGGGCTGTTAGATGACTGAGCTCCTGTGTCTACAAACATTACTCCAAAAGTCAAGGCCACTGTTGAAGTTAGTTCCAGCTTTGATCATTTGGGGATTCAGCAGCGTCATGGGACAGCTGGGAAAAAAATCGACATTCTGGACAAGGCTTGGGACCAGGATTACCAAGATTCTAGGTAATGTCTTCAGACAGCACCGATCAGCTCAGATGCCTCCACTCCAACAAAAGAGCAACGGTCGGGTGGAAAAAAAGGCCGCACGTTAGACTTCCTTTCCCACCACGGCTGCACATGAACATAGGAAGGCTGGCTTCCGGTCAATCTCTACCACCACAAAAGTCACTAAAAAGTTTAAAAACAAAGTAAAAGCCATTTAAAACCAATCTGGATTTCACATTAGCATTACTATTTTTAGGACTAACCTCTGATTTTAAAAAATCCTAACAAATCATTTCCTATTTCAGATATGACATGGTTGGGTCACACAAAATCATTTTTAGGTTGCATTATTCCCATAATTAAAGGTTTAGAGAATCAATTTTAATTCAGGCAAGATTAAATGAATTAAAACTGACTGTGACATTGTTTAGCCTGGATACCAGTGGTGTAAGAATTCAGACATATGGCCAAGTGGTCACTGACTGCCTTCATCCACTACTTTGATTGTCCCCAGCCAGTGACCATGGCTGTTGGCATTTAATGACCACCTTCCTAAATGTAAGAAGAGCTATACCACAACACAAGAGAATAAACAATTGTTTACAGGAAAGATGCCTTTCCACCTTGGTGAACACAGCCTTATTCACCCCTTTCTGCACGAACCTTGAGAGTTCACAGAACGAAACCAAGGATGCCACAATGGTTAGACAGAATGAACAACTGCGTCAGAGCCACACTGAGTCTCCTCTTTCACAGATAAGCAGCCCAACTTTCTCCTGATCCCTGAGCTCCAGTTTGTAGCTACTGCAGCAACCATGGCAACCAGGCTATTCTTCAAGCCCCGGCAGGGCCGTGTCTCCCTGGCCCAGCACAGGAGGAGAGCAGCCCCCTCCCAGGCTGCAGCACAGTTACAGATGCACAACTGCAGAAAATGCAGCAGGGCCCTGGTCACAACATAGAAACTCAGACACTCAAGCAGAAAGGCCGTGGAGGGAGCCGCGGGGAGCTGGTGGGAAGCCCAGCCAGTCCAACACTAGTACTCTCCAAATGCAAGCGGCCCTTTTATGCACAATACTGGGCTGGTTAGTAAGAAATTTTCTTTTCTTGTCCATGTGTTATGGTAGTTTGCCTTCATTTGGGTTTTTCTGACATCTACACTGAAAAGCCAAAGCCTTGTCCAATGTGTTATTTTTGCTCAGAATCAGGCAGAAATATTGTGCTTGATGATCAGTTCTTTAAATGTGCTTTATGCTTACAACACACAGTCCATAAAGACAGCCTGGCAGTGGAGGAAATGGCAAGAGATTTGGAAACACAAAGACTAAGGCTCTAATCTCAGTTCTTCTATTTTCTTGTATCACCTTGGCAAATGGGCATCACCTGCAGCTCACAGGAGGCTGTAAAACTGAATGAGTATTTAAGACACCTCTAAAGTAAAGAAAGCAGAGGCTTGGGATGTAGCTCAGGACTATGCCTGCCTGGCAAGGTCCTGAGTTTGACCCCTGGTACTGCAAAAAAGAAAAGCAAAGAAAGCAACCTAAAACAATGGCATTATAGAAAAACTATTATGATAAAGTAGGAAAAAGAATACAACATGAAGGTATATAAACAGAATTAACTCAATTCTGCCACATGAGGGTCAGGTACAAAGGGGCTCATCTACATTGGCAATATTCTAACTCTTGAATCAGGTAAGGGACACTCAGATATCCAGTATTCCTTAAGTTGTACATACATTCTCTGTGCTTTTGTTACCTGACATGTTTTTCAGGCAGATGCCGGAAACACTGAACTAAATCCTGAGGGGCCCCCCCATAATCTAAACATTAGGGAGCAAAAATACCAAATGTCTATTTCTATAAAGAAAGACTGCATGTGAAATTGAAATTGGGACAATGCTGTGCTGACATGTCCTCAACTACGCAGCCAGCTATGAGAGGAAAGTTTCTACCTCAGCTCAAGAGCAGATGCAGCTATGATACAACAATGTCTTTGTTCACCTAATTTCGTGGGTGATGTCCACACTCAGGAAGTGGTGGCACACTGCACAAGGAAGTGAAATGCCTGTTTTCTGTTTGGACGGAGAAGGGAAGGTAGATAGTTCCTGTGAGCTTCTCTTCTCCGGAACAATTCTGGAGGTGGCTCTTCTGGCTCCATTTTACTGGGTCTAATAAAGGTAAAGCAGTTTGCCTAAGAGGTAGCTTAGAAAGCAGGCCCCTTTTTTTTTTTTTTTTTTTTTTTTTTTTTTTTTTTTTTTTTTTTTTTTTTTTTTTTTTTTTTTTTTTTTTTTTTTTTTTTTTTTTTTTTTTTTTTTGTGAGATAGAGTCTCGCTTTGTACTTCAGGCTGGCCCTGAGCTCACTATGTAGCCCAGGCAAGCCTCCAACTCAGCAATCTCCTGACTCTGCCTCCCAAACGCTGGGATTACAGGCGGGAGCTACCATGCCCGACATTGTGGGGTGTGGTATTGATTGCTGGTGGGCATGAGCCACCACACCTGGCATCATTGTATGTGGTACTGGGGACTGAACTCAGGACCTTGCACTTGCAAGGCAGATGCCAGAACCACTGAACTAAATACCCAGCCCAAGCAGACTTTTCTGTACAGTTCAGATGTGCCTTAATTTGCAATTGTAGCCTCTTATCAGCTGACACAGGATGGACATGTGTGTGTGATCCTATGTGTTTATAGACTGCACAGACAGTGTGCTACAGTATTAAGGCTGAAAAGAGCTCAGGGAACTTATTCTCTGCCATACATCTCAGGCCTCCAACAGGAAAGTAGAAGACTCTCCCCTAAGGAGCTCCATTTTTGAAAGTGAAAAAAAAGGAGGCCCAGGGAAGGAGCAAGGAGACTTTTAATACAGTTTAAGAACAGATCTGCTGGGGATGTAGCTCAGAGATGCTGCACCTGGCTGGCAAGTGCAAGGTCCTGAGCCTGATCCCCAGAATAAGAAAGAGGGAGGGAGGGAAGGAAGGAGGGAAGAAGGAAGGAGAAAGAAAGAAAGAAAGAAAGAAAG
>PVIC010058581.1:0-10353 GCA_004025085.1 Thryonomys swinderianus | reverse complement strand
AAAAAAAAAAAAAAAAAAAAAAAAAAAAAAAAAGGCTATCTTTCCTCCATTGAGGGTGTTGGCTCCTTTGTTGAAGATGAGGTTGATACCCAGGATTGTTTCTGCATCTTCTAGTCTGTTCCACTGATCCTCAGGTCTGTTACTTTGTCAGTATCATGCTGTTTTTATCACATGGCTTTATAATAGTTTCAAGTTGGGGATTGTGATACCCCCCCACCATGACCTTGTGATACCCCCCCCACCATGACCTTACCTAGAATTACTTTGCTATTTTAGACCTCTTGTGGTTCCAAATAAATTTTTGGATTATTTTCCCTAGATCTGTGAAATATGCTTCTGGAATTTCAATCAGGATGGAATTGAATCTATATGGCAGTTATGGAAGTATATCCATTTTGATGATATTGGTTCTTCCTATCCAGGAACAAAGGATGTTTTTTCCATTTTCTGATATTCTCTTTAATCCCCCTTTTCAGAATGCTGCAGTTTTCAGAGTAAAGGTTTTTCACCTAGATTGATTCCTAGATGTTTCATTTTTTGGATGCTATTGTGGAAAGCATTGGATCCTCAATTTCACATCAGTGAGTCCATTGTTCATGTACACAAAGGCTATTAATTTTTGAGTAATGACCCTGTATCCAGTTACACTACTAAATCTGTGAGTTAAGTCTAGCAGTCCTTTGGTTGAGTTTTTAGGATATTTTATACAGAATATCACATCATCAACAAATAATGATAGATAAACTTCCTTTTCTATTTTTATTCCTTTCATTTCTTTCTCTTGTCTAATTGCTGTCACTGTTTCCAGGACTGCATTGAACAGGAGTGGTAATGGTGGACAGCTTTTTCTTGTTCCTGATCTTAGCATGAAAGATTTCAGTTTCTGACCAGTTAGTATGATGTTGGCTGTTGGTTTCTCATAAACGGTTTTTATTAGATTGAGATAAAGTCCATGTATTCTGATTTGCTGTAGGACTTTTTTTTTTGAGACAGGGTCTTGCTTTGTAGTTCAGGTTGGCCCTGAGCTCACTGTGCATCTCAGGCAAGCCTCAAACTCAGCAGTCCTCCTGTCTCTGCCTCTTGAGTGGTGGGATTACAGGCGTGAGCCACCACGCCTGGCTGCTGTAGGATTTCGATGATGAATGGGTGCTGGATTTTGTTGAATGCTTTTTTTGCATTTATTGAGATGACCATATAGTTTTGTCATTGAGGCTGTTAATATAGTGTATTATATTTATTGATTTATTATATATTTATTATTATATTTATTGACTATTGAACCATTCTTTTCTCCCTGGGGTGAATCCAACTTGGTCAGGGTGTATGATCTTCTAGATCAGCCTCTGTAATCTCTTTGCCAGTATCTTAGTAAGGATTTTTTTTTATTTTTTGAGACAGGGTCTCACTTTGTAGTTCAGGCTAACCCTGAACTCACTATGTAGCCCATGCGAGCCTCAAACTCAGCAGTCCTCCTGCCTCTGTCCCCCAAAAGCTGGGATTACAGGCATGAGCCACCATGCCTGGCTTTATTAAGAATTTTTGCATCTGTGTTCATTTGGGAGATTGGCCTGTAGTTTTCTCTTTCAGGGGTTATTCTTGCCTTTTGGAATCAATGTAATGGTTATTTACAGGAATAAATTTGGGAGTACTGCTTTCCTTTTCATTTATTTAAAGAGTTTGAGTAGTGGCATGAATTCTTCTCTGAAAGTTTTGTTGAATTCAGCAGTAAAGTCTTCAGGACCAGGGCTTTTCTTTGTTGGTAGGGCTTTTTAACTCATTTTCACCTTCACAGATTGATCTGAGTGTTTAGCATTTTTATATTTTCTTGTCCAACTTTAGAAGTTTATATATGTCTAGGAATCTATCCATTTCTTTTGTGTTTTCCATCTTATTGCAGTACATATTTTCAAAATAGATATTTATTATCCTGTGGACTTCTGCTGGATCTGCAGTGATTTCCTCCTTTTCATTTCTGATTGCATGGATGTGAGCCTTTTCATTCCTTCATTTGATAAGGTTGGCTATGTGTTTGTCAGTGTTGTTTATCCTTTCAAAAAAAAAAACAGCTCTTCCATTCATTGATTTTTCTATCATTCTTCTAGTCTCCACTGCATTGATTTCTGCTCTAATCCTTATAATTTCTTCCCTGTACAAGCTTTAAATTTGTCTTACTCCTCCTTTCCTGGTAGCTTGAGGTTAAGCATTAGGTTGTTTATTAGAGCTGGCTCTGTTTTCCTAGCAGGGTGCTCGCTACTATGAATTTCCCTTGTAGAATGGCTTTCATTGTGTCCCATAAATTCTTTTATGTTATATTGGTATTATAATTTAATTATAAAAACTTCTTAATTTCTTCTTTAATTTTTCTGTGACTCATAGGTTGTTCAAGAGAATGTTGTTCAATTTCCGTGTGTTTGTGAGGATCTTGGAATTTCTTTTTCTACTGATCACCAATTACAAGGCACTGTGTCCTGAAAGTATACAGGGGATAACTTCAATTTTTTGCATTTACTTAAACATGCTCTATGAACTAGCATGTGGTTTATTTTGGAGAATAATCCAGGAGCAACGGAGAAGAATATATCTTCTGATTTTGTGAGTGAGATACTCTGTAGACATCTATTAAGTAAATTTGTTGAAAAGCTTGGTTCAGTTCAAATATTTCATTTTTGATTTTTTTGGTCTAGTTGATTTATCTAGTTGTGACAGTAGGGTACTGAGGTCTCCTATTACCATTGTATTTGTGTTTATATGGCTTTTTCTGTTCATTAATCTTTGTTTTATATAGTTGGGTGCACTAGAATTTGGTGCCTGAATATTTATGAGTGTAATTTCTTCCTCTTGGATTGTTACCTGTATGAGGATGCAGTATCCTTCTTTCTCTCTCTTAATTATTTTTGGTTTGAAATCTATTTGGTCTGAAATTAAGACAACCACTCCTGCTTTTTTGTGTTTTCCTGTTACATGGATAATTGTTTTCCAGCCTTTTATGTTCAGTCTATGAATTTATTTCTGAATTAGGTGTATTTCTTTTACACAATATCATGTTGGATCTTGCTTCTTTAGCCCCTTCTGCCAGTCTGTGGCTTTTAATTGGCACTCTGAGGTCATTGAAATTAATGGTTATGACTGGTATATACTGATTTAGCCTGCCATGATGTTTTCTTGTTCTTGGCTCTTTTTTATTTTATTTTATTTTATTTTATTTTATTTTATTTTATTTTATTTTATTTTATTTTATTTTATTTTATTTTATTTATGATTTTCACCCTTTCCACTCAGTTTCTCACCTTGCTAAGTGAGTTCACTTTGCTGGGTTTCATGAGACTGTGACACTTACTGTCTTTTTCTAAGATATTGTTTAAAATTTTTTGGAGTGCAGGTTTTGTGTTTGTGAGATTTCTCAGGTTTTTATTTTTTGTCATGGAAATATCTTCTTTGCCCATCAATTCTGAAGGACAGTTTTGCAGGATATATCAATCTAGTTTGGATGTTGTTTTCTTTCAGGGCTTGAAAAACTTCACTCTTTGGTTCTCTTTGACTTGAGTGTTTGTTAATGAAAAGTCTGCTGTGATTCTGATGGGCTTTCATTTGTTTGTGATTTGTTTCTTTTTTTCTGACTGTTTTCAGTATTTTACACTTCTGTTAGTATTTTGCAATCTTGACTACTATATGCCTAGGTAGATTTTTTTATATGATGGCCTCTTAGATTTCTATTGCCTCATTATCTTTATGTCAAATTCTTTTCCTTTTCCTGTGAGGTTTTCTTCCATTACATCTATGAACAGTTTTTATCTTTTGCACTGCCTTTTGTTTCTTCACTGACTCTAATCAGTTTTATGTTCTTTGTGTTATCCAGCAGCTAATGGATTGATTTTTCATGGTCTCTTGCTATTGTTCATGTATTATCTTTTTCCTGTTCATTGAATGCAATCTTATCTCTATGTCTGATATTCAGTCTTCACATTCATTCATCCTATTTTGCATACTTTCCTTGGAGTTTTTATCTGGAAATCTGCTTGAAGCTGTTGAACAGGTTCTATTACTTTCATATTTTGATAATTCTATCATGTTTCTGATGTATTCTTTAGAGTTGTTAGTCATATCTTCCACTTTGGACAGTATCTCTGTTTTTATCTGACAGAATATTTCTGATTTCCATTTTACTATATCTTCTTTTGTTACTGGCTCACAGAGTCCTACTGATTGAGTTTTAGTTTGCTCTGTTTCTCTTTACCCTGGATTTCCCTGTGGTAATGATCTTTGTGTCTGGACTTTTAAAATTTTTTTCTCATTTCTATTTTTGTTGTTGTTGCTGATGTTTTTTTATTTAATTCCTGTCCTGCTAACTGTGCAATGTTCATTGCAAATGTCTTTCTTCTTAATATTTGGAATCCTTAGGAAATGGCTATTATGTTGTCCTCCTTAGATCTATGATGGCCCTTAAGTAAATCTCAGTCCTGGCACACCATGAAAGGTAATTAAACATAACAATCACATCACCTCAGTTGACATAATATAATCAGTATCATCAATAAAACACAGCACAGGAAATACAAGCTTTGGCAATTTCTATTCTGATATCTTTAACTTCATGAGTTAGATCTGTGACTATATGGCACATATAGTCACCTATATATAGTTAACCTCATGAGTTAGATCTGTGACTATATGACTATATATGTGACTAATCAGAAATATGTTACAGCATACATAACATTCAATATAACAGCAGCACCCTTTGGGTCTAAAAGATCACCGGGGAGTTGGGGGGCTAGAGAGAAGTAGAGAGAGAAATCAGAAATGGGGTTAGAGGCTACATAAAGATCACAAAAACACCAGGAAACTGATAGAAGCTATAGGACAAAAGGACAGAAGGTACAAATACAAAACAGAATAGACTAACAACACAGGACTACTAGAAACTGTATTCACCCTCCTATAATAGTAGAGAAGAAAGACAGAGTAGGGAGCAGTAAAATACATTAACTTCTGGGAACTGATGCTGACCAGTGGATAAGGGAGATTGAAAGAACAAAAGAATAGGGGTGTCCAGCGGCAACAGGCTAACAGGAGACTATTTTCCCCCTCCTGTAAAAATAAAAGCAGTTTAGAGAATAAAAATTCTGATATTGAACAGACTAAGCAACAAGACAATAGAGAAATGAAGATTAAAAGAGAGGTCAAAAAAAAAGAAAGAAACAGAACAATAGCAACAACAGCAGCAAAAAAAAAAAAAAAGAAGAAGACCACCCAAAACCAAAAACACCACCAAAAGAGCCCTTCATGGTGTGGATCTGCTGTCTCCTGTACATAGTATAGGCAGTAGCACACAGATCAGAGTTGACTAGTCCTAGGAAGACAGCTATTGTCCCTGTCTAGTTTCTGGCTATAAGGCCTCAGTTAAACTCAGTGAAGTCCTGCAGGTTCGAACTCCACAAGAATCCAGGTTCCTATAGTTGGGACTAAGTCCACAATTTCATTAATGGCTGTACTCAACAAAATTTCTTATCTCTTCCAGTGGGTGTTTTTTGTTGTGGTGGACAGGGAAGTCATACACTGAAGGCCTTTGCCTAAGTCTCGAAACCACTGCCTCAGTTATTCAGTGTGCACAGACAAGTAAATGGAATCTCCTGGGGCTCCTTCCCTTTCACCAGTCTCAGTGTGGACAGAGAAGTAGATGGACCTTTGAGGGTTCCTCCTCTCATACTGTGAAATTATTTCAGAACTCAAATATATTACTTTTTAGTAGCCCAAAATATTAAAGTTATTGCCAGATATGACAGTACACACACTTATGATCCCTGCGTTTAGGAGCCTTAAGAAAGAGGATTCCTGTGGGCTTAATTCCAGCCTGGACTACACATTGAGACCTTGTCTCCAAAACCCAGAATATTGAAATTACTCTAATAAGACAGACTTTGTTTTGTTTTTGCATTACACATCTTTTGCCGACAACTGTTCTACCTTTTCCAAGTTAAGTTTGACTCTTTGGCAGAGAAAATGTAAATAAAATAGGGTTTGAATACTCCCACAAGATCATGACCTATGTTTGCCTTCTTCAGAGTAATAACACTTCAAATTCACTAAACAAATATTTACTCAGTGCCAGCTATGTTCCAGGAACCATGCCAGGGGTCACAGATACAATAATAAATAAAATGAACAAAAATTGCAAATTTTATGACACTTAAAAAACACGGTATTATGCAATATGAGTAATTTTTCCCCTACTCTAAATTCTCTGGCAGCTGTCTAATTGCTTCTGCAAATCTTCCCAGCCTTTCCTACCTATGTCTATCTATTTTATCACTCACTACCAGACATGCACAGCTCTCAAAACTCTAATGCTTTTAGTTCTGACTGCATTTGGTTTCTGTCCTGTGTGTTATTTTAATGTGTTGCCTCCACTTAGAAAGGCCTTCAACTCCAAGTCTTACCAGTAATTCAAAGCCTTTCTTTTCCCCCAATAGGTTCTCACTTTGTGCTTCAAGCTGGGCCTGAACTCATTAGCCCTAGTTAGCCTCAAACTCACAGTAATCCTCTTGCCTCTGCCTCCCAGTTGCTGGGATTACAGGAGTGAGCCATCATGCCCTGCATTATGGTATGTGGTACTGGGGATGGGACTCGGGACAGTGCACAACCAGGCAGTCACTGCAACTAAATCCCCAGCACCAATTCAAAGCCTTTTCGTCTCATCTTGAGGACATTGTTATCATCCTAATACAAGTATATATATTTCTTTCATATTATTCCATCACACTTTGGATTATATCTTTTGTAATCTGTTTTGGATTGTGTTTATGTAGGGGAAATCTTGTCCTACCTGACTCCTCGTAAATCTTTAAATTTCATATATTGTCTAAATGGCAGTATGTATAAAATAAGTTCTCAAGTAATTCTTAACAATTTAAGTGACTATGTTGCTTTTTCTGTTGTGTAATTTAATTTTATTTATTCAATTGTTTATTCATTTAAAGTTGACACCTATTAGATGCCAATTTTTCCCTCATAAAATTGCAGATACATGTCTAAATAAAATAATAATATTTTTTCTTTTGTTTTAGAATTATTTAAGTTAGAGTTTATGAAGAATTGCCCATAAGTTGATAAAGACACAGGTGTCTATTAGGAAGGACAGTGGCAGACTCTCTTATAGTGACTATTCAGTGCAGTTGACTTTCTGTCTTAAGTTATCCCTATGAATTCTCCTTGAAGGCAGGGCCTTGGAAGGTTTCTATCTGAATACTACCTTCATGTTTTCAGGTTTATGAATTAATACGCATGAGGATGAACAGCCGTATGAGCCTCTTCTTCCCTCCTTTTGTTATTCATTCAAACAAAGAAGTCAGAGAAAGACATCTGTAACAGTCATTAGTTGTGGGAATTGTAGTAGGTTTAAGACTTCTATCAGCCCTCTAGTCCTCATCTAATCTATTTTTCCAGGAGCTGAAAGCTTTTAACAACCCAGAAAGGTCAATTCTCTAAAAGGATTGCAGCATATCTGGATTGCTAGCATTTTGTGGAAGGAGGATATACAAGGTAATTCTGTAAGGGAGGAAAGTGTTCTGAGTAGCAGAAAATTCAGATTAGCTTTTTATACCCTCCAAAATAGTATCCTGAGGAGGTCAGGAACATTGACTAAAATATAAGTGTAGGAAACAGCCCATAGGGAAGTCTAGAATCATAAGATGGCCACAACTAAAAATTAGTTTGGGGAAAAATTTCTTAGGTCTGCTTCCTAGTCTGTACAAAATAGAATCTTCAGTGCCTTTAGTTCATCTCCTTTAATACACTTGCTTCTAACCTATCATGAAGGCGAAGAGAGGTTAGATCACTAAATTAGTGACTAAACATTGAAAATGCTCTTTATGCATCAGAAGCCAAAGTGTGTATGTCCTCAGTATCCTGCCTCTTCCCCACCACCATTTTCTAGCTTGTCTCCAACCTTGTGCTGGAAGTTGGGGTGGGAGAGATGGCTGGGAGAGGGCCACCCAGGAGGAAAAAAAAACTTTTCTTAAACTAACCTACTCAGTTTCAGAAATTACAGTGTAGCATTTCACCATTCATAATTCTTACACACTCTCTAGAGCCTTAGTGTTATTTCTCCAATTGGATGACTTCAAATGGCCTTTATTTCAGCTTTGCTAAAGCAAGAGAAATTTGTTGCCTGTGACCTACCCACTTCACCTAAGTGAAAGTTTGAAAAAAATTATCAGTTTTTCCTGATTACTCTGAAAATCCCAGCAATCATTCCTGGCTTTCAAAAGAAATTCAGGTGTACATAATAAAAAAAATCTCTGAGTAGTTGAAGGATGAATGGTACGATCAGGGAAGCTTTACCACTTCCTGGATTGCAAGAAGGCTGCATTCTCCCTTGCCTCATCTGAGCTAAGCTACGAGGATGCAGAAATGCCTCTTTTCTTCACGACAAAAACAGCCCTCATTCTCCAGGAACACAACAAAACTTCAAGCAGCTGGAAGGTGAAAACTATCCCACAACAATTACCTTGGAGCTTCCACCCATATCTGGGCCCATGGCAGTCAGCATATCCATGAAAGAAATGTCACTGGGAACTCCCTTAAAAAGGACTATAGAAGGAATGCGATATGAGGAGATTGTGTCTAGGGGTTTTTGCTCGATGAGCATGTAGTCCCATTCTGAAATGAGAGCAGCTGCCATCCCACAGAAGCCCAGAGGCCTTCATTTATTTTAATAAGATTTTAGTGGAGCTTTCCCCTTGTCTTGGGTTGGTTTATCATTTATGATAACCAACTCTTCATTGGAAATTCAAATACATCTCTTTAGATTCACTGACATTTGGGATGTGATTCCATATTCCATTCAACAAACGCTTATTGGGGCTCATAATGTAGCTGGGCTATTCCAGCCTCCGGCTATTTCGGCCTTGAAATCAGAAAGACAGGGATTGACTTGGTAGCTCCCTACTGCACTACCTTTTAGTATGCATGTTTACAGTGGAAGGACAGTACAGGTTGGGGAAAGAGACCCACAGCAGTAATGCCCTCTTACCTGCAGAAGCTTCCTCAGACTGAAAATAATACTGATCCTAGTATACTACGGTTTCCCCCTATTTGCATATAGTACAGAGAGGACACATGGGGCAAAGAGATGATTCATGCCTGAGGGAGGACAGAGTGAGGTGAGATTTTATTGTACAATTTGAAAGAGCACACAGTTAAATACACAGCTGAGGCTGGGATAGCTCAGTGGTAGAGCTGTTGCCTGGCATGTACAAAGCCTTGGGCTCCACATCCAACACTGAATAGAAAATTGCAAGCAAATAAGCAGATAGATAGATAGATAGATAGATAGATAGATAGATAGATAGATAGATAGATAGATAGATAGATAACAGATAGAAAATTTCATGAGCCAATATACTTACCTAAATTGTTCATGTGCAAAAGAAAATACAATAGTTTTTGTCATGTAACTTTCTATGAAAGTATGAATATAATTTGATAAAAAGTTGAATAGGAATTTAGAAACTTCAAAATGAGGAATGTCAGAGTTGTTAACTGAATTAAATCTCAAGAAATTTGTAAATATGGTTATAGATCAGGTAAAACTATAAATATGAAAAATACTCAAAAAAATACATAGTACAAAAAGCATTGACTGGTTTCTGAACCCAGATTAGGATAATGTTATATTTTGGGTCTAGATGTCCCCCCAAAGGCTCATGCTATCATAGGTAGCTTCTTCAGATATGGCTGAGTATAGAGTGTACTATACTCTATGCTGGGATAAAAGGCTCTAATTAACTAACCAGTGCACTGATTTGGCACTATTCTAATCCTGGTAGTCTAGATAAGATAAAAGGGACAGAGAGACACTGTTAAGGTTTCTGTGCTGTTTTGCTACCCTCATTCCACCATGAACTGTTGCTCTTGGCCATGCTAACCTTCCTTGGAGCCGGCTGATTATGAACTGAGATCTCTGCAAACTAAACTAAACCTTTCCTTCCTTAACTTTAACATATGACCATTGTTTTAGAAGCCTTTGCAACTGGCTTGCTGGAGGAATTTGGAAAAGTTTGGAGATGCAGACTAGAGAAGTCTTAGAATATTGTAAGCAAAAGTTCATGGACAACTCTGGTCAGAGCTCAGAAGACCAGAATGCTGATAGTAATGTGGACAGTAAAGGCCAGGCTTATAAGGTTTCAGTTGGGAAAGAGGCTATAAATAAAGATGGGATTAGAGGCCATGCATTTTATACTCTGGCAAAAGAATAAAAGTATCCATATAATGCCCATGTCTTAAAACTTTGTTGGAGGCTGAGTTTAAGAGCCATGGACTGATGGGGCCGGAGGGTTAGCTCAGTGGTTCCGG
>PVIC010058580.1:0-10325 GCA_004025085.1 Thryonomys swinderianus | reverse complement strand
TTTTTTTTTTTTTTTGCTTTTTGAGACAGGGTCTCGCTTTGTAGTTCAGGCTGGCCCTGAGCTCACTATGGTGCCCAGGCAAGCCGCCGCGAACTCAGCAATCCTCCTGTCTCTGCCTCCCGAGTGCTGGGATGACAGGCGTGAGCCACCATGCCCAGCCCCAGGTTTATTTCTTGATGCTATTGTGAATAGAATTATTTTTCTGATTTCTTTCTAAGCTAGTTCATTATTGGTATATAAAAACACTAGTATTGATTTTGTACGCTGCTACTTCATTGAATTTATCAGCTGTGAAAGCCTCTTGGTGGAATCTCATCTTAGTTACTTTCTTATTTCTGGGACTAAATACCCGACATCCGCAGTACTACACATTCCCTTTTTATTCCATCCAGTCTACAAGCTTACTGATTGGTGCTCCCCCCACCCAGGGGTGTCTTCCCTTTTCAGTCCATTATCCACATCCAGAACCGTGCTAAATCAGTCAGTGGATTCACACAGGATCACACATTTGTGATCAGGGAACCTCCCAGAAGCCCCTACTGGCACATGAAGCCATTTAGATATAAATCATAACAAATCTGTAGGGTCTTCTAAGTATATATCATCTGAAAATAAGGTTAATTTGATTTTCCTTTCCTATTTTTTAAATCTACTTTCTACTCATGGAATAGTTTGAGGAGCACTGGTGTTAGTTCTGTATTAAAGATCTGGCAAAATCTAGCAATGAACCTCTTTCTTTTTTTCTTTCTCTTTCTTTCTTTTTCTCCCTCCCTCCTTCCCTTCTTCCTTCCTTCCTTCCTTCCTTCCTTCCTTCCTTCCTTCCTTCCTTCCTTCCTTCCTTCCTTCCTTCCTTCCTTCCTTCCTTCCTTCCTTCCTTCCTTCCTTCCTCCCATCCATCAGTTAGCAGTTGAATAACAAGAACACTAAAAAATAACAAGAACACTAAAAAATGCCTGAAACAAACAGAAGTTTGTTTTTCTCTCATATAAGGTTAATCTGGGAGCAAGCATTTAGGATTAGTAGGAAAGATTAATAGACATCAATGAGTTAATCTTCCTTCCTGTGGCTCTACCAGCTTAATGTGTACTGTCTCCTGTTCCAAGATGTCCACCTGGATTCCAAACTTCAAGTGGGTTTTCCACTCTGCCTCAAAGTGAAGGCACTAATAAAAGTGAAACAATCAGTCATTTGTTCCTAGAAATTGTAAGTTCCTCCAGGCAGGAACAATGTAGATAAATTCCTTGGTTAGCTCCCTGAAAGCACTTTGTTCTACTCCTTGGAAGGAATTCTCTTATCTATTGTTTTCTGTCTCTAGCTTTGCTCTTGGAAAGGTCTTTTTTTTTTTTTTTTTTGAGACAGGGTCTTGCTTTGTAGTTCAGGCTGGCCCTGAGTTCACTATGTAGCTCAGGCAAGCCTCCAACTCAGCAATCCTCCTGCCTCTGCCTCCAGAGTGCTGGACCAAGCCCAGCATTTGAGGTATGTGGTTACTGATTACCAGTGGGTGTGATCCACCACACCCAATATTGTTGTATGTAGTTACTGGGGATCAAACCAGGACCTTGTACTTGCTAGGCAGCCACCAGAACAACTGAGCTAAATATCCAGCCCCTGGAAGGGTTTTAAAAAAATTGATTTTATTGGTACATTTTCAATACATATCATGATCACACTCAACAGAGTTTGTTCTGGTATATGACATGATTTAATTCTCAAGTTTTCCCATTCCCCTGCCTACCCTATATCCCACCCCTGCCCCATATACATTTATCTTTCCTATTTTCATTCAGGGACCCTGTTGAGGATAATTGATAGACAACTACTTTTGAGATTTGTAGAATTTTTGCAGACCATTTATTATTTCTGTGTTTTGGGGGCTTAGGAGTTGTATTTTGAAGGCTAGTTATATACTTTTATTTTCTAAAGATGGCTATAGCAATAACTGCCATTTCGTTAATTTTCTTGACAGGGTGTCCTTGCAATTTCCCCATCAAGAAATGAAGCATAGGGCCGAAGGGTTAGCTCAGTGGTTCCAGCGCCTGCCTTGCAAGCGCAAGGTCCTGAGTTCAATCCCCGGTAACCACATATAATGCTGGGCATGGAGACACGCCCACCAACAATTAACACTGCATACCACAATGCCCGACGTGGTGGCTCACGCCTGTAATCCCAGCACTCGGGAAGCAGAGACAGGAGGATTGCTGAGTTTGTGGTGGCTTGCCTGGGCACCATAGTGAGCTCAGGGCCAGCCTGAACTACAAAGTGAGACCCTGTCTCAAAAGCAAAAAAAAAAAAAAAAAAAGAAATGGAGCATATTTACTCTCTTCTTGAATTTTGAGTCCTTTTGCTCTTTTACCCTATAGAATATGGTAGAATATGTCATGTGACTTCCCAAACTTGTTCTTGGAAACCAGTCTCCATGCATCGTTATGTGAAATCCCAGGCTTAGTGGATCAGTTGCATGTACCATGTGGATTCACTAACTTCCTTGAGTAATATCCCACAGCCAACATAAATCACTAGACACTGAAAGCAATCAACCCAGTACTACTGTTTCCAACTTCATTGAGAGACCTTAAGTTTGAACTATCTGGGCACAGTCATTGTCCATAACTAAGGGATAATAATAGTAATAACAGATTTCTGTAGTTTCATACACTGCTACACAGCCAGAAATAACTGATACAAGTCTTTTGCAAAGTGGATGTGAAGGTTTTCCTGATATAGTTATCTCTCAAAGCAAATAGAAAGCCACTTCTGTATAATTCCATGTATAAGTAACCATAGTTAAAGTTCTTGAGTAAATTTTTAAAACTGTGGTGTTTATTTATTGTTTTCTTGATTTCCCCGTACAGTTCCTCTTATGTTGATGGTGGCTATCTTGTGATTGAAGTAATGGGTTTCAGGTGAAGAAAACACCCTTAATATCATTTTGGCAGTAGGCTCATAACCTTTATATGTGAGCCTAAAATTGATATCCTGCTACAACTTCTATTTCTTGGTCACCTGATCTCTACAATTCTGTTTTAGAATATGCTACTGAAGCTATAGACTTTTTCAATCTAGCAGTGTTGTAAATCATGACTCCTAACATATCTGTATAGAAGGCCATAATCAGAGGCTGCTCTCTGCAAAGTTGAATTCCATCTCTGTTTGTGGAGTGTCTAGCCTGGCTCCAATTTAACCTTTTCTGGTGGGACATTACTGAAAATATTAATAAGAAAACAACCACCACCAACATTCTATATCTTTTCTATCACTTCCCTTAATGCCTTCTTTGCCATGTGATCTGACTCACAAGGGCTGGGGTTAGGGTTAGACACTCAGAATTTAATGTAGTAGACATTTGTTTTTTAACTTATCATTTCTGGGGACTCAGCCTATGGAGACCTGGCTCATAGGGAGAAACAGCATGGTGCAGAGGCCCAGTAGAAGAGCACTGCTTACCATGTGGAAGCCAGAAAGTGGACAGAGAAGGAGTCAAGGACAAAAATATACCCTACCAGGTCAGGCCCTCAGTTGCCCACTTCTTTTGACCAGGAACATCACTAAATATAAGAAATGTTTGGGTGATATTTTAGATCTAAATGATAACATTTGCCCCTTGCCCCAAAGGGCCCAATGTCTGGCACATATGAAGTGTATTCTACCTCTAAAAGTCCCCAAAGTCTCAACAGCTTTTTCATTTTTCAGAAGTTCAAGTCGAAGTCTCTTCTGAGACTCAAGGCAAACTATCAACCTACGTAAGAGTAAAAAACAAGGCACATAATCCCAAGGTATGATTATACAGGGAAAATATTCCTAGTACAAAATGAAAGAATAGGGGCATAGAAAAAAATCAGACCACAGCAAGCCTGAAACCTAATAGGGAAAAATTAAGTTCTGCAGCTTCATACCTTGCATCTGAATATAAAAGTAAGATGTAAATTCTAAAGCAATTGGGCCCCACCCCATGGCCTTGCTGGTCAGAGCCCACAGTGCCTCTTTCTGGACTGGCTCCATTCATGACTTGTGGCTTTCTTTGATATTCCTGAGATCTCTGACTATCTGGGGTCTTCAATGCACCTTTGAATTTAATACCACAGCTTCACATACTGGCCTCTCAGGGGCTTCTTTTTTAGCCTACAAGGTCTTTATCTGAAATTTGGATGTGGGCCTCCTTGATCCCACAATTCTTGGATTCTACCTGCTGGTAAAACTAGGATCATGTAGTTGATGCCAAGGTTTGCCAGCAATGTGGAATATTCTGGGCTCTCTTGGACCATGACTGTAGTAGCCTTTGGGTGCATTATGACTGAACGTGATGTAATGAATCTCAGGAACCAAATTCCTAGGCGGCCCATCTCTATTTTCAAGTGAAATATTTACAGTGTTATGTTTGAGCCTCTGATCCATGGGGTACTGCTGATTCCTGAGTTGTCTTCAGTTAGCCTCCTGGTACAGTGTACTCATTTCCCTTTTAATGGCTCTAATCTCTTCAGCAGCCATACCTCCTTTGGCTATAACTTTCCATGTGATTCCTTTTGGACTTCTCAAATTTTTATGCTTTGCTCTTTGCCTCCAGTTCTTACTATCAGTCTAGCTAAAATCAGTCAAAAATACCCATGGCACAGACTGAATGTTGGACCTCTTGAAATTTCCTCTTCCAGATTAATTAGTCCATGTTCCTAATTTTCATCTCCTGGAAAATCTCAGGATGTAGACAAAGCGTAGACAAATTCCAAATAACATGCATAAAACAGGGTGTTATCCACAATAATCCCTGTAGTTGAAGATTCCTTAGGGCAGGGCAGACATAAATCCTATTAAGTCCTAGTAAGTAAGTATTAAGGCCAATAATTCTAGTGCAGTAATCCTTATAGTTTAAAATCCCACAGGATGGGGCAGATGTCCCAGTAATCCTAGTAGTTGATCCTGCAGGGCAGGACAGACATCTGTAAGTCCAAGTAAGTAAATGGAAAATCTGAGTAAGTCGTCTGCAGTTCCTGACACACCAACACTGACCTGCCTCTTCTGACCAGGCCCCACCTCCCAATATGTGTGACTTCTGGGGAAGATTTCAGGCCTAAATCATAACATGAAGTAAAAGAGTTTGTTTGGTCAAGACTTTTGACTGACAAAATATATGTTATCATGAAATGAGGGTCACTAGATTCCCATCATAGAATGACTAGATAATTTTTATCTGCTGCCCACCAGATCAATAGGTCAATACTCAGTTTGCTTTTAACTCATCATTTGCAACATTTATTTTCAGTTATCTTTATTTTGAATCACTTTGGATTAAAATCAGCCATGATTAACAGGTAAAGTAATAGTGGATTAAAATAATGGCTTCTCTGAACACAAGACCTCTCAAAATAAAGACAGCTCCCATCTGTCCTATTTAGCACATTTAGGTGAGTAATTGCTGGTAAATGGGGCATAAATAGGAGTACTGTGTATAAGTTCTAATACACATTCTCAAGAAGCAGCTCTTCCCTGCTTCTATTTTTCTTTCTATAGGATAGAAAGTGTGTGTGATGACTAGAGTTGATGCAGGCAGCAGATTAAGAATACCAGAGCATCAAGATAGAGGTGCTTAATCTTGAAAGTACTAGACAAATCCCAGTTTACCTTATCCTGGAGTTTTCTGTGTTAGATATTTTCCCTAAGCATGAACTTTAAAGTCCTTTGGTTTTGTATGTAAGTGCTCCTGAAGAACTCTTTCTGCCTCCTCTCCCCTCCCTTTCAGACACATAAAAATATTTTTACTACATAATAATAGAAATCTAAAGCGTGGCATCCCAAACATTCCTTTATCTTAAACCCACTGCTTGTGATAAATAACTTCTTTCTCCTGTCATTCAGCCCAGATGTCTTGAAGTTGCCCTTGGTTCCCATTTCCTTTCTCATCTAGGGCAATTCTCTAGTGGCCCATCTCCAGTCGGGCCCCACCTCCTAATAGAGTTAGTGCCCCCAAGGCCCAGTCACCTTTCTCCAGCCCGACCTCTGAACACGTGAGGCATTTCAAGGATGATCTAGATCTACATCGTAACAAGATCTTTGCAAAGCCTTCTGCAACTGTTCAGGAGTAAAAAATCTGGACATCGGTAGATAATTTCAAGTTTTAAATGTTTTCTGGACCCTGGCACTGGTGGAAGTTAAGGGGACACCAGTGCAGGTTGGGAGCAGAAGGCTGGAGGGGGGTTTTTTGTGATTCTGCCTCCAGACAGGCATCGAGACTCAAATATCAAATTCTTCCATTCATTATACATACATACCTAGACCTTTTTGCTTATATTCAAGCTAGCTTTTGGGTTTGTTCTATAATATATGCATTTTGCAAGTCAAAGATTCATCATTAATTGAAATATCAATAAATAGTTTAATTGGGTTTGAAATCTCTTCATGTTATTATAAGAACTGCCATAACTACATTGGTCAATGGAAGAGGTCTTAAATTCCTTCAATTTAATTTCAGCTGCTGTAAATTTCTGAATGGTTGCATAAAAGAATTTTATTTCTTTTTTATCACCTACTAGAGAACAAAGTTTTCAATGATGGTGCCCATGAAGAATTTATAGAGATCACCATTAAAGTGTCTTGAACAGGAATTGAACAAAACCATTTTCATTCAGACCATACATAAAATTTTATATAAAGTTATTTTAATAGTTAAAATGTTAAAATATTTTAATTGGGAATTTTAGAAAGATTGTATATTTCATGGCTTCTCTAACTCTTTGCATACTATGTATTTTTACAATTGTATTTAAACCAGGTTCCCTATAGAAGTTCCTTGGTCCTTTTCAATTTACCTCAGGGTGTTATTAGACAAATATTACTTTTCTATTCTTTTAAAAAATCATGACAAAATACACATAGCATAACATTTACCATCTTAACCATTTTAAGTATGCAGTTCAATGGCATTAAGAATGTCCCAACTCTTGTACAAGCAATAGCTAGAATCCTTAATCCTGCAAAACTAAAATTGTATACCATTAAATGATTACTCCCTGTTCTCTTCTCTCCCAATCCCTGTGAACAACTGTTGTATTTTTTGATTCTGTGAATTCTGACTACTCTAGGTACTTCATCCAAGTGGTATCACACATCTGCCTTTTTGTCACTGGATTATTTTACTCAGCATAATTTCCTCCAGGTGTTTTCACATTGAAATATATTAGAGTTTTCTCCCATTTAAAGCCTGAACAACATTCCACTGTACGTATGTACTGCATTTTGTTTGTCTGCTTATCTCTGGATAGAAGCTTGATTTTATTGCATCTGTTGGGTAGTATAAACAGTGCTATTATGAACATAGATGTACATTCTTTCTTCCAGATCCCAATTTCAACCCTTTGAGTTATATACCTAGGAGTAGAATAGCTAGATTATGTTGTAATTGTATTTCAACTTTTTTGAGAAACCACAATAGTATTTTCCATAATGGCTGCAACATTGGAGATGTTCCTCAACATTATACAGGAGTTCCATTTTTTTGTATCCTTGCTAATAATGATTATTTTCTATTGTTCGGATAGTGTCTCTCTTAGTGGATATGAAGTAGTCTCTATGTTCTTTGACAAGTACTGCCCTGTGGTTAGATGGACCCTCAAGACAGTAGGAAGGAATGATACAACTGGCCCTAACTGTCCCCATGAATTTTGGTTATCAAATGGAACGGATCACCGGAGGGGCTATTAAAAAGTTTGGCCTGGTTAGAGGAAGTGGGTCACGGGGCATGACCTTGAGGACTATATCTGGTCTCTGCCCTCTTCTTCTCTGGCTCTTTCCCTGATCTCTGCTTCTTGGATAACACGCATTGATCAGCTTTCCTCTGCTGTGCTCTTTTGCCAAGATATTTCAACCTTGGAACCAGCCCACTATGAAGTAAAACCATGAGCCAAGATCAACATTTCCTTCAAGTTGTGGACATTGAATTTTGTCCCAGCAGTAGGAAAATTGGCCAATACACTACCCCATGACATCTGGCAGGAAAGTTAACCTTGGTGTATCCTAGTAGGAGGTGCTGCTGGGCAGGGCACCTGAGGCCAATTTGACTAAGAAACTCTTGGTTTCTTTAAATTATTTGGAGCCTGGTTAATGGTGGCATACACCAAGGCTCACAAATTCTCAAATTCACTGGTATGACCCATTCTTCTGAAAATTTTAAGCTACAATCCAAATCTTGTATAATCTTGACAACTCTCCTCCATATTAACTTATCCCCAGTGTTTGCTTTTCACTTGTGACTAGGTGGTATTAAACTCGAGCACTTCATTTTTATCATGTCTAATTCCCTCTATATGTCTTATAGACCAAGACACATTCTTTTTGAGAACTGAAACATGCTTTCTAATTTGTATAATACAGTATGTTGTAATTTTATATAAAAACATAGATTTTTCCTAAAATATGCATTGTTTTCTAACTGTGCCTTTAATTTAAAAATTCTAATCAAATATATTTCCTGCATTCATTTCTTTTTTATGCTTTTAACTTCATTTCTCTTTAATTAAAACATGGAGAGAGGTCAAGCTTAACATAGAGTAAGACTTATTTTGGAAAAGTAGCAACCAAGATCTAAGATGCCTAAGATATGTGTCCAAAAAGTAAAAGACATTAGCTAGAGATGGTGGGTGTAATTACATGCCTGTAATCCCAGCCCTCAGAAGGCAGAGACAGGAGGATTGCCACTAGTTTGAGGCCAGCCAGGGGTACATAGTCATTTCAGGGCCAGCCTGAACTACAAAGTGAGACCTTGTCTGAAAAATACAAAAACAAAAAAAAAAAAACAAAAGAAAAAAAGTAAAAGGCATTAAAGCATAAACATGAATGCCAAAGACGAGGGGGAAAAAGAACCACCCAACACAGGAAAGAATATATCTAAACATTCTGAAATTATATTTTAATCTTAAGGAAAAAGGTGAAAAAATATGCCCAGCTTTTGCTAGAAATTTAACTGCACATTTCCCCCCAACAAAAATTGTAAGTTTATTTAATCACAGCTGAAAGTCTGAATTTTCTCTTAGTACAAAGCAGCTACTACATACACACAGAACACTATTTGTTAATATATGCTTTTCCTGGCTCATGTGTAATGTATATGACTCTGATAACCACACTCAGGGCAAGTATATGTGAACTGAAAAATTACCATTCCAAGTTTCAAAGCTTGCTATTGAAAAGCTATAGGGCATTTTGTCAGGCCATTTTGTCATCTAATTATCATGTCTAATTCCCTGTACATACATTCATTTCTTAACCCAATACATTTCCCTTGATTGATGACTAAATTTCCTCTTGATTGGCCTATCAACCTGTACCTGCTTGGGGAGAGAAATGTCATTCTTGGAAATACTTAACAGTCTAGTGTACTACTTATCATTTTCATCTAGATTTTCTGACTCGGTAATTCCAATCAAAATAAAACTCAAAGAAAAATACAGGCAAGGCCTGGAGAGTTAGCTCAGTGGTTCCAGCGCCTGCCTCGCAAGCACAAGGCCCTGAGTTTGATCCCGATAACCACATACAGTGCTGGGCGTGGTGACTCACGCCTATAATCCCAGCACTCAGAAGGCAGAGGCAGGAGGATTGCTGTGTTCCAGGCTTGCCTGAGCTACATAGTGAGCTCAGGGCCAGCCTGAACTACAAAGTGAGACCTTGACTCAAAAAAATAAAATAAAATAAAATAAAATAAAATAAAATAAAATAAAATAAAATAAAATAAAATACAGGCAAAAGCTTAGGCAATATGTAGCTCCTAAATATTTTTTTAAAATTCAAAGATGGTCTCATTTTTTCTCTTTTGAATCTCTTTTTTAAAATCACTCTGTCTAGACCTTGCTCTTCTAGATTAGCCTGACAATTAGTTTCCCGAAGTGGTCTGTCTCCAATCACACCTAAGTGCTTGAAAAGACTACATTCTTCCATGCCTGAAAGGGAAATTCACTTGTGGGAAGAATAATTTTATTTTCTTTTAGGGGAGCAAGTGCAGATTCATTGAAATACCAGCAGTAACGACATCGCTCCCTGTTGTTATCCAGATGGCATCTGCAGTCAAATTATTTTCTCTATCACTTTTGTTCACAAAGATCAGGATAGCTGACATTTCATACTTTCATTACCTGCTCTGCACAGGTATTCGTCAGTGCTTTCTAAAATAAGATCCAATCCCCCTTATCCACAGTCCCATACTAAAGACAGCTCTTTGTGGATGAGGTACTTGGTCATTTGGCGTGGTAACTGGGAAGCAGCTGGCCAGTGACAGAGCAGAGGCTACACACAATGATTCTGATTCCTAATAGTCTGCCTTTCTTCCAAAGAGCAGAATGGTTGAC
>PVIC010058579.1:0-10308 GCA_004025085.1 Thryonomys swinderianus | reverse complement strand
AACTCAGCAATCCTCCTGTCTCTGCCTCCCGAGTGCTGGGATTACAGGCGTGAGCCACCACGCCCAGCATTATATGTGGTAACCGGGGATCGAACTCAGGTCCTTGCGCTTGCGAGGCAGGCGCCGGAACCACTGAGCTAACCCTCCGGCCCTGTTTTTAGTTTTTTGAGACAGGGTCTCACCTTGTAGTTCATGCTGGCCCTGAGCTCACTATGTAGCCCCAGTTAGCCTCGAACTCACAGCAATCCACCTGCCTCTGCCTCCTGAGTGCTGGGACTACAGGCGTGAGCTACCATGCCCAACATTGTGGTATGTGGTACCAGGGATCGAATTTGGGGACCTTGCGCTTGCTAGGCGAATGTCAGAACCACTGAGCTAAATTCCCAGCCCTATTTTAGCATACTTTATGAGGTGCGTAGGATATTACATACTAAAAATGATTCCATTGTCTAAAATTCAAACTTCACTGGAGAGTTTATGTGTTTATTTGCTAAGTGAAGGCCCTGCTCTTGGTGGGAAGGTTTTGGCACAGCTAGGAGGGAGGAGGCCGCCAAGGAAGGGTGGTGGTCAGGTGGGGGCATGACTGGGAAGATGTGGTTCAGGGCGGGGCTGTAATGGTGGGCGTGGCTAGGGAGGAATGAGGTAGTGGGTGTGTCATGGGCGTGGCCGAGCCTGACCTCTCCGCCCTGCAGGCAGGTGCTGCGAGACCACAACTGCCTGCAGACCCTGCTGCAGCACCTGACGTCGCACAGCCTGACCATCGTGAGCAACGCATGTGGCACACTCTGGAACCTGTCTGCACGCAGCCCCCGGGACCAGGAGCTCCTGTGGGACTTGGGGGCTGTGGGCATGCTGCGCAATCTGGTACATTCCAAGCACAAGATGATTGCCATGGGCAGTGCAGCTGCCTTGCGCAACCTGTTGGCCCATCGGCCCCCCAAGTACCAGGCAGCAGCCACGGCTATCTCCCCAGGCACCTGTGTGCCCAGCCTTTACGTGCGGAAGCAGCGGGCACTGGAGGCGGAGCTGGACACCCGGCACCTGGCACAGGCACTGGGCCACCTGGAGAAGCAGGGCTTGGTGGAGGCCGAGGCTGAGGCCACCTCCAAGAAACCGCTGCCACCCCTGCGCCACCTGGATGGGTTGGCCCAGGACTATGCCTCCGACTCGGGCTGCTTCGATGATGATGATGCGCCGTCCCTGGCCGCGGCTGCCGCCACTGCTGAGCCCGCCAGCCCGGCTGTGATGTCCTTGTTCCTGGGCAGCCCCTTCCTGCAGGGTCAGGCGCTGGCCCGCACTCAGCCTGCCCGCCACGGCGGCCTGGAGGCTGAGAAGGAGTCTGGGGGAGGTGCCACCGTGGCAGCCAAGGCCAAAGCCAAGCTGGCTCTGGCGGTTGCTCGCATTGACCGGCTGGTAGAGGACATTTCTGCTCTGCACACCTCGTCTGATGACAGCTTTAGCCTCAGTTCTGGGGACCCTGGGCAGGAGGCGCCCAGGGAGGGCCGAGCTCAGTCCTGCTCCCCGTGCCGGGGCTCCGAGGGCGCCCGGAGGGAGGCTGGCGGCCGGGCCCACCCGCTGCTGCGGCTCAAGGCTGCACAAGCCAGCCTCTCCAATGACAGTCTCAACAGCGGGAGCACCAGCGATGGCTACTGCCCACAGGAGCACATGCAGCCCTGCCTGCTGACCGCGCTGGCGGAGCACCGTGAGGACCCACTGCGTGGGCAGGTGCGGCCCAGCAGGCTGGACCTGGACACGCGCGGGAGCCAGGCCGAGCTGCCTGCACGCGACCCCGCGGCTACTGCTGATGCCGGGGTGCGCACTATCAAGCTGTCGCCCACTTACCAGCATGTCCCGCTGCTAGAGGGTGTGGCCGGGGCCGGGGCTAGGCCCCTCATTGGGCCGGGGCCCTCACCTGGGGCCCGGAAGCAGGCGTGGATGCCGGTGGACAACCTCAGCAAGGTGCCTGAGAAGCTGGCTGGCAGCACCCCGTTGCCTGCGGTCAGCAAGGTTCTGCAGAAGCTGGCAGTGCAAGATGGGACGCTGTCCCTCTCCCGCTGCAGCTCCCTGTCCTCGCTGTCCTCCGCTGGCCACCCCGGCCCCAGTGAGGGTGGTAACCTGGATGACAGTGACTCTTCATTGGAGGGACTGGAGGAGGCCGGCCCTGGGGAGGCAGAGCTGGAGGGGGGCTGGAGGGGGGCTGGGTCCACCTCGCTGCCAGTGGCCATCCCTGCACCACGCAGGGGCCGGGGCCGGGGCCTGGGGGTGGAGGATACCACGCCATCCAGCTCTTCAGAGAACTGTGTGCAGGAGACACCCCTGGTTCTGAGCCGCTGCAGCTCGGTGAGCTCACTGGGCAGCTTTGAGAGCCCTTCGATTGCCAGCTCCATCCCCAGTGACCCATGCAGCGGACTGGGCAGTGGCACCATCAGCCCCAGTGAGCTGCCCGACAGCCCCGGGCAGACCATGCCACCCAGCCGCAGCAAGACGCCGCCGGCGCCGCAGGGCCAGCCGGAGACCAGCCAGTTCAGCCTGCAGTGGGAGAGCTACGTCAAGCGCTTCCTGGACATTGCTGACTGCCGCGAGCGCCGCCAGCCGCCGTCCGAGCTGGACGCGGGCAGTGTGCGCTTCACCGTGGAGAAGCCGGACGAGAACTTCTCCTGCGCCTCCAGCCTCAGCGCGCTGGCTCTGCACGACCTGTACGTGCAGCAGGATGTGGAGCTCCGACTGCGGCCACCTGCTTGCCGGGAGCGCGAGGCAGGCGCCGGCGGGGGTCACCGCCGGCGGGATGAGGCTGGTGGCCGCCTGGAGCCCACTTCGTCGGGCTCTCGCAACCGCTCAGCCTCCAACCA
The DNA here is from genome assembly GCA_004025085.1 of Thryonomys swinderianus. NCBI lineage: Eukaryota > Metazoa > Chordata > Mammalia > Rodentia > Thryonomyidae > Thryonomys > Thryonomys swinderianus. Next base: position 7,459 of record PVIC010058579.1, on the reverse strand, counting down.
GGAGCTGGAGCTGCTGCGCGAGTGTCTGGGGGCCGCGGTACCGGCCCGGCTCCGCAAAGTGGCCTCAGCGCTCGTGTCCGGCCGCCGTGCCCTGCCGGTACCGGTCTACATGCTGGTTCCTGCCCCGGCCCGGGACGAGGACTCAGGCACTGATTCTGCCGAAGGCACACCGGTCAACTTCTCCAGCACCGCCTCACTCAGCGATGAGACGCTGCAGGGCCCCCCGAGGGAGCAGCCCCGAGCAGACAGGCAGAAGCCCGCAGGACGCGCAGCCCCCTCCAGGCAGGCCCCAGGACAGCGGCCCAAGGCAGGGGGCGCTGGAAAGAGCGCTGAGCAAAACCGCGGGGCTGGCAGGAGCAGGTCAGGGCTGGAGCTGCCCCTCTGCCGGCCTCCGAGCGCTCGCTCGGACAAGGAGGGTTCTCGCCAGGGTCGCGCGCGTGCTGACGGGGGTCTGCAGTCCCTGTGCCTCACCACGCCCACCGAGGAGGCCGTGTACTGCTTCTATGATTCAGAGGAGGAGCCGCCGGCTGCCACGGTGCCGCCCCCGCGGCGGGCATCCGCAATTCCACGGGCCCAGAAGCGGGAGCGAACCATGGGGCGGAAGGAGACCCAGGACCCGTCCAAGGCTGTGCCCCCGGCCAGGGCCCAGCCCAGGCTGATTGCGGACGAGACTCCACCCTGCTATTCCCTCAGCTCCTCGGCCAGCTCCCTCAGCGAGCCCGAGCCCTCTGCGCAGCCAGCCGGGCGCGCTCGAGGTCACGAGCCGGTGGTCACCAAGGCCCCAGGCCCCAGCGGCCAACAGGACAGCTCCCCAAGCCCACGCGCAGAGGAGGAGCTGCTGCGGAGGTGCATCGGGTCAGCCCTGCCCAGGCGCCGGCCTCAGGCCTTGGGCTCAAAGCGTCGCAAACCACGAGCTGCCCGGCTAGATCCCCGGCCAAAGGAAGAGCCTCGCGCGTGTGCCGAGCAGGTGGCAGGCTCCGATCCCGCCTCGGACCTGGACAGTGTGGAGTGGCAAGCCATCCAGGAGGGCGCCAACTCCATCGTCACGTGGCTGCACCAAGCAGCAGCTGCAGCCACCCTGGATGCCTCATCCGAGTCAGACTCCCTCCTATCCTTGGTGTCTGGGCTCTCCATGGGCTCCATGCTGCAGTCGTCCAAGCAGAGGAAGGGACGACAGCCAGGGGCAGGGGCTGAGGCAGGAAGCTCTCATCGGGCAGAGAAACGGGCTCCGGCCCCAGCCAAGAGCAGTGGGAGTCCTCGCTCGCCTGGGGGGCCAGAGAAGCCACGGGGTGCACAGAAGACTGCACCTGGGGAGCCAGCTGTGCTCCGAGGACGCACAGTGATTTATGTGCCCAGTCCTGCGCCGCGGACCCAGCTCAAAAGCATCCCAGGGCCCCGCACAACACAGAAGAAGATGGGGGCTCCTGGGTCGGAAGCCCCAGCCAAGGCTCCCAGCCCTGGGCAGCAGAGGTCACGGAGCCTGCACCGGCCAGGGAAGATCTCCGAGCTGGCCACACTGAGCCACCCCCCGAGGAGTGCCACGCCCCCCGCCCGCCTCGCCAAGACCCCGTCCTCCAGCTCCTCCCAGACCTCACCCGCGTCTCAGCCCCTGCCCAGGAAGTCCCCTCTGGCCACTCCAGCTGCGGGGCCCCTCCCTGGCCCTGGAAACTCCCCGGTGCCCAAGACGCCAGCGCGGGCCCTTTCGGCCAAGCAGCATAAGACTCAGAAGTCTCCAGTGCGCATCCCGTTCATGCAGAGGCCTGCCAGGCGGGGACCACCGCCGCTGGCCAGGGGAGCCCCAGAATCGGTGCCCAGGGGTCGGGTGGGAGCGGAGGGAGGTCCTGGGGCGCACGGGAGCCGCCTAGGTCTGGTGCGGGTGGCTTCGGCGCGCTCCAGCGGCAGCGAGTCCTCCGACCGCTCAGGTTTCCGGCGACAACTAACTTTTATCAAGGAGTCCCCGGGTTTATTGCGTCGCCGGCGCTCCGAGCTGTCCTCTGCCGAGTCTGGGGCCTCTGGCCCCCAGGGCGCCTCTCCACGCCGCGGCCGGCCGGCCCTACCCGCCGTCTTCCTCTGCTCTTCACGCTGCGACGAGCTGCGGGCGGCCCCGCGGCAGCCCTCGGCCCCGCCGCGGCGCCCGCCGGTGTCACGTCCCGGAACAGCGCCCCGAGCGCCCAGGCGCACCAGCTCCGAGAGCCCCTCGCGTCTACCCGTGCGCGCCCCTGCGCCGCGCCCGGAGGCGGTCAAGCGCTACGCGTCACTGCCGCACATCAGCGTGGCCAGAAGGCCCGAGGGCGCCGCCCCCGCCCCCGGCCCCGCCGACACCGCCCGCCGCAGCAGCGACGGGGAGGCCAAGCCGCTGCCGAGGGTGACGGCCCCGGGCACCACGTGGCGGCGCATCCGCGACGAGGACGTCCCGCACATCCTGCGCAGCACGCTGCCCGCCACCGCTCTGCCGCTCAGGGCCGCCTTGCCCAACGAAGGCCCGGCCGCGGCTCCGCAGCGCAAGACCAGCGATGCGGTGGTGCAGACGGAAGAGGTGGCTGCGCCCAAGACCAACTCCAGCACTTCCCCGAGCCTGGAGGCTCGGGAGCTGCCCCCGGCCCCGGTGGGGGGCCTGGCCCCTCTTTTGGGTAGCGATGTGGACGGGCCCGGCCCCGCCAAGGTCCCTGCCGCTGTCCCTTTTGTGCACGAGGCCCTTAGCGTGGCCGTGGGGGGCTTCCCCGCTAGCCGGCACGGGTCTCCCAGCCGCGCTGCGCGGGTCCCGCCCTTCAACTACGTGCCCAGCCCCATGGCAGCGGCGGCAGTGACCAGCACTTCTACGGCGGCGGAAAAGGCCCTGGCCCCGGCCCCGGCCCGCCTCCTGGAGTAACGGGCCAGCCTGGCCCTCCGGAACCTGCCTCCAGGCCCAGTCCAACCGCCTGGCAGCCCATTCCCGTAGAAGCTGCAGCAGGCCTGGCCCTCAGGCGTCCACCCAGGCTCCCATCTGCCTTGCCTCAGGAAGGCCGAGACCTTGCTTATGCACCGCGGGGCACCCAAGGGTGCTTCACCCCAGGTCCCTCTCTGCGCGAGACCACCCCTCCAGCGCGGGGGCACTGACCTGGACACACCCAGGAGGGAGAGGACCTCTCCTGGTCGGGGCCTCCTGTACCTGGGCAGTCCTCGCGGGAGGTAACGGCACCCGCGCGAGGTGGGGCCAGCTGGGGAGGGTTAGCGCAGTGCGCGTGCCAGCTGGGTCTGCCCGCGTGGCACGAGCTGCACAGGAGGAAGCCTCTAATTATGGCTCCCGGTAATTTGTTAATGACGGCCTTGCCTGGTTTGTTTTCCTTCTCAGCCCCAGCTGGAGAGGAGTGGGATGAGGGGGCTGCCCCCAGCAGACACGGGCCTCTCGGGGAGGCTTGGGGTCCTCCAGGTCGCCTGGCTCTCTGCAGCCTGTGGGTGAAGATTTGGGGCAGGACGAGCAGCCTGACGTGGGCGCTGTGGGCCGCTACCTTGTCCCTGCAGGTGACCGGCGTCTGGGTCCCTTTCCATCCGGGGGGGAGTCCAGTACCAACTGAGTGGGCCCCAGGGAGGAAGGTGGGGGCGCAGGGCCAGGTGGCATGCCCTGACCCCACCCCCACCCCGCCGTGGGATAGCAGAAGGGAAAAGGTTAGGACCCCTGCAGGGCACCTCAGTGGGGCGGGACTCCAGGCCTGTGCTGTAGGGAAAGAGCTGGTTTTTATCTTCACTGCTGCCTCTGCCGGTCTTGTCCATTCCAATACCCTTAACCACAAGCCTAGGCTGAGCCTGGAATCCAGACAGGCCATGGGGGCTGAGGCCTGGGCTGCCACAGACACCCAGGATAGAGGTGGATGGAACAGAAAGGGAACCTGGGGTGCAGCGCGGGCTCTGCACAGGGATGGGGCTGTGTGTCCTGCACCTTGCAGCACCTTCCTGCAGAGGGAGCCAGCGACCTCTCTCCGGTGGGACCTGCTCTGCAGAAGAGCTGCGGCCGCACACCGACTCTAAGTCGTCCTAGGGATCCAGCTCTGTGCAGTCCCCAGCAGGCTGAGGTCAAAGGGCCCCAGAGCCCAGTGACAGGAGACCCCACCCCAGCGCTAGGCGCTGCTCCATCCTACAATTTCCACTGTTGCTTTTCTGAAATGCATATCCCCCAGGACACCAGAACTGACAGGCAGGATGGCCACCTCCCCAAGGGACAGTGCTGGGGTCCCCACCCCTTACTTCCGGGGCTCCCCTTCCATATGGGGCTGCTGGAAAGCTCTGAGGGCAGAGCTGGCTCAGGACGACTGGCAGGGCGAGGACCCAGGTCTAGAGGTAACCTCAGGACATACCAGCTGGCCTCAGAAGGCCCAACACCTGCCTGTAGCCTGAAGATTAGCAGCAACCAGATGCTTGCTTGTTCACACCATGGGTCAGATGCATCCCAAAAGGGCCTGCTGGTGGACAGCTGACCCCCACCCTGCTGGCTGCAGGGCCCAGCCCAGTGTGGGCCCATCTACCATGCACTGTGAGTCTCTAGGCAGTGCTCTTGCTGCCCTGTGCCTCAGTTTCCCCATGTGGGCCGTGGGGAGAACTCCCAGAGCTACCTCTTGGGTGAGTGGAGCACTTGCTAGCACAGAGGAAGCGCCTGGGGCTGCTCAGATCCAGTTGGCAAGACCCACCGGACACAGTCATGACGCAAGGGGCTGTCACTCCCACTGGCCACCTCCAGCAGCCACTTCTGCCTTCTACCCTCTCTGTGGCTGGGAGACAGCCACACTCACTGCCTGACTCTGGCAGGACTCTGGGCTGGAACCAGCGTGGAACAGTGAGTTTCAGGAGGACAGATGACAGTGTGGACAGCAACCTGAGGTTGGACCAGAGGGTGCCAGCCATAGGACACAAATGGCACTACACACCCAGAATGCCATCCCTGTCCTCCAGAGCCAGCCCATGGGACCACGGACGTGAGGCTTCGGGCCAGAAGGGATGGAGGGGTTGCCCCAAGATAGAGATCTGGGCCTCAGGCCCACAAACTATACCACCTTATTACCTCATGTGTTCCCTGGCTAACACACTGGCCTGTGGCCCCCACGCCTGACTCCTGCCTGGTCTGTCCGGCTCTTCTGGCCACCAACCCCCTCGTTTCCTCAGTGTTAACTGGATGTGTAAATAGTTGCGGCCCCACACACCTACCCCTCTCATGTAAAGCTTCTGTCCAGCTGGAGGACAGCGCCCAGCTTCTCGTGCACCTTTAATAAACAAGCTGTCGAATCACCTGCAGCCCCTGATTTCAAGAAGGGCTGAGGATAGAGGCACCAGTGTGCCCACATGGCTGTTGGCCAAATGGATGATTTGGGACAGATTCCTGGACCAAGCTGGCCCCATGGGGAGTTCTGAGGGTGGACAGCTCCCCAGTCAGTAGCCCACTGGGACAAGTGCCCCAATCCTTGCCTGTGGCTGTGTGTGACATGAGCAGAGGACCCGCCAGCCACAGCCTCCCTTGACCAGGAGGAAGAGGGTGCCACGGGTACCAGGACCCATACAAGCCTACCATTTACTGGGGGCAAAAAGCAGGTCACTGTAGCTGGGCTGGCCATATGTGACGGTCACTTCCAGCAAGCAAGCCTGGCCCGAGGGACTAATGCAGTGTGAAGCGCTAAGGGGCTGGCGGGTATGAGCTCCCCGGATCCCCACATGCAGCTGCCCTGGCAACGAAGCTCTGGGGTATGTGACCATAGCAAGTTGTCGAGGCTTTAAAATGGGTCCACTCAAGATCCAGCTTCCAGTTTAAAGTTCTCAACCTTATACAGCACCTCCATTTCAGGAAAAGAGAAACATGTATTTTTATTTATTTAAGTGTTTTTGAGACAGGGTCTCACTTTGTAGTTCAGGCTGGCTCTGAGCTCACTATGTAGCCCAGGCAAGCCTCGAAATCAGCAATCCTCCTGCCTCTGCGTCCTGAGTGCTGGGATTATAGGCGTGAGCCACCATGCCCAGCCCTTTCTTAGTTTTTATTTTGAGGCAGTTTTAGGCTGCTCAGAACTTGTGACCCTCCTGCCTCTGCCTCCCAAGTGCTGGGATTACAGGCGTGAGCCACCACACCTGGCACTGTGGTATGTGGTACTGGGAAATTGAACTCGGGACCCTGCACTTGTGAGGCAGGCGCTGTAACCACTGAGCTAAATCCCCAGCCTAAAACATCTGTTTTTAAATTTGATTTCTTGAGACAGGGTCTTCTGACCCCCCCGCCTCAGCCTTCCAAGAGCTAGGATGACTGATGTGTGTTGTTGTACCTGGCTGAAAACATCTTCGATGTTCCAGAAACAAAGCCCCATCTCTCATGAATGGAATCTGGACAGAGAAGGACAGCAGAGTGTGGGCTTGGGGCTCTAGACGAAGTGGACATCCCCGTCCCTGCTCCCGGAGAGCCAAGCCAGGGTTGTACCAACCTGTGGGCCTGGCATTCACCCTCCTGACACCCTGGGCCCGGATCTAATTTGTTTAAGCAAAAAAGCCCTTTTCAAGATCCTCTGGCCAGCCCCCAACTGCCCACAGAAAAGGTAGGGCCAGAGCCACAAGGGCAGCATCATGGCCTGAAAACTGCAGCTTAAGCAAAGTGACACCAAGCACTGCAGAGCTGGCCAGGGTTGGGGGAAGGTCTCGAGGCCGCAGCAGCTCAGGGCGGTTGTAATGACCAACCTGGCCCGTGGCAGGATCCAAACGGGGAGGGCCAGAGACTCAGCACTCCCGAGTAACAGTCAGCAGTCCAGCCAGGCCAGGACTCAGGTGGACAGAGGATGTGCCTACCTCAGGCAGGTGCTTCTCACCGAGTGGAGCTGCAAGGGGAGGAGCCAGTGCTTCATCAGCGTCGGGGTCAGATCACAGCTGTTGTGGGCAGAGGGGACAAAACCACTCAGAGTCGCTATGTCCACACCACACCTCCTGGACCTGTGGCTGGGCTCTGCTGCCATGTATGGAGCCTGCTGGGTGGGTCCTGCCTGGGTGACGTCACTGGAGATGTGATGACCTGGAACCTCCAGGGTGAGAGGACAAATGGGGTGCTGTCCTGGGGTGCATGGCTCTTGTAGAGCAGCAGAGATGGCCAGCATGGGGCACGACCCCAGACTCATGGTCCCGGTCAGTCTGAAGTGGCCGAGGTCAGCGGCAGTGCAGTCTGTGTCACCTGGCTGACGTCCTGCTCCAGCTCCTCACTGGCACGACAAAGATCCTCGCACCTCTGCCTCAGCTGGTCTCTTGCCTGCCGCAATCGCTCATTGGTGGCCACATAGGCCTGACCCTGCTGGTACAGCCGCTCCCACTGGGCCTCCGGGTCCTCCGTGTAACTGGGGGGACCTGGGGGCTCTAGGAACAGAACACAGCAGTGTCATGTCCCAAACTACAGACCCCAGAATGCATGCTGTCCCCTCACACTAGCAGAAACCTCTAGCCCTGGAAAGCACAAGGCCAAAAAAGAATA
>PVIC010058578.1:0-10326 GCA_004025085.1 Thryonomys swinderianus | reverse complement strand
GAGGGGGGAGTGGGTAGGGATATGGGTAAAAATGAGAATTAACTTGTGGCATATACTGGTACAAATTTCCCAATGTTATATGTGATTTTGAGATGTATATAAATTGTACCAATAAAGAATTCAATTAAAAAGAAAAGCACACATTTCTTTGAAAATAATTTTATTCTCCACAACAAAATAGTGACACTGATATTTACAGTTTTATAAATTTTCTTAATGTCTGTTTTTTGCAAGCTGGATTTTCTACATGCATTTGTTGTGATATGTTTTGACTGAAGTGTGTGAGGAAAATCTGGCTTGACATTGATCATAGCTGGATAAAAGAATATCATTATAATATTGTTTTTTTTTTTTTGAGACATGGTCTTGCTTTATAGTTCAGGCTGGCTCTGAGCTCACTATGTAGCCCAGGCAAGCCTCAAACTCAGCAATTCTCCTGTCTCTGCCTCCCAAGTGCTGGGATTACAGGCGTGAGACACCATGCCCGGCCATTATAAATATTTTTTGATACCAAACCCAATAAGTATAGCTTTTAAATAGCTAGTTGCAGCATGGAAACTGATACTCCATCTATGAGTTTAATGTTCGATATAACATTATTTTTCATTTTGCATTGAGTGGATCTTTTACCTATGCAGGATTTTGATAAACAACTTCTCAAAAATGTGTAACATGATCCTGAAAATTAAAGGAAAACAATTGATAGTATTCACTGTTAGTGATTTTTTAAAAATAGCCAGCTCCAAAGATTATGTCCATTGTGTTTTAACCAGTTAGTGCTTGATTGAAAAGGGAATACTGTGTGTAACAGGGTCTTTATACACTGGTCATATGGAGACTTATAGTTCAGTGAGCAAATGCTGACATAGTTTGTCATACACAATCTTTAAAAAACAAATCAGTCATTAGTACCACCCTTGATCACAAGAGGAGAAACTTTAAGGAATGGAAAACTTTACAATTTAAATAAAACCATAGATATTGCACATATTTTCCAAAAGTCTAGTTTTTCCTTCAAAGCTGATTTTATCAACTGCATCAAGTATTAGCAGTCTCTCTGATTTTTCAAGTGACATTAATCTCTCTTCAAAACTATTTCTTAAATAACCTAAATCTGAGTAATCAAAGTTTTTCTGACAAGTGTTCTTTCAAGTAAAATGGAGTTACATGAATAAAAGTGGCTCTAAATAAACCTCAGCTAAAGCTCACAACTTTGCTTCTGGAGACAACTAGTTACTATGCAGTTTATGCACTTCCCATTTTCCACCCAAGTAAGAACATTGCTACTCAAGGGTCAAGATTTAGAAAACTTAACTTTGTACTGTTCCTTTGGGGTATTTCTTTTCTTTTCTTTTCTTTTTTGAGACAAGGTCTCGCTTTGTAGTTCAGGCTGGCCCTGAGCTCACTATGTAGCCCAGGCAAGCCTCGATCTCAGCAATCCTCCTGTCTCTGCCTCGCGAGTGCTGGGATTACAGACGTGAGCCACCACGCCCGGCACTGTGGTATGCGGTATTGATTGCTGGTGGGCGTGAGTCACCACGCCCAGCATTGTATGTGGTTACAGGGGATCCAGCTCAGGACCTTGTGCTTGCGAGGCAGGCAGCAGGTGCTGGAACCAATGAGCTAAATCTCCGGCCCCCCTTCAGGGTATTTTTAAGGGAGACAGACATTCTTTTCACCAGTGTGAATGTGTAGCAGGGAAGAAAAAAGTAATCCGGATTTTGTAACTTTACCTTGACTCATGATAAGAGGCCAGCACGGTTCTATCTCCAGAACTTTCATACAAACTAAGAAAACCAAATACATTCTTAGGGTAATTATGAACATAGGGACCCTTACACCAATTTGAGAATTGTTACTTATTAAAGAATTAAATATGCTGGGCATGTTGAATCTTGCCTCTAATCCCAGCACTTGGGAGGCAGAGGCAGGAGGATTGCTGAATTCGAGACTTGCCTGGATTACATAGGGAGTCAGGGCCAGCCTGAACTACAAAGTGAGACCCTGTCTCAAAAAAAAAAGAATTAAACAACTTTTAACCACACACTCAGTATGCATTGAACTTTATTTCTCTAACACACAAAGAAGTGAAATATTTTGGAAAAGATGAAAATATATAGGCTTATCTTTTTTCTCCCTGTGTTTATAGTTGTGGTTTGTAATGCAAAGAACTTAATATACAAATCCCTCTCAAGCTATGAAGCAACTTGTATGGCAGGTAAAAATTATCTACATTTTACAGATAAAACTAGCCTTTAAGGAAGTTAACTAACTTGTCCAAATGAGCATACCTTATGGCTTCCAGTGCAACTACAGTAGTTAATGCTTTTCATATATTTGGTAATAGAGTTGGAAACAGCAGCAGAACACCCTTATAAATTAAATCTTATATTCAACTTGAATTTGAAGCATATATGTATTTAAAGGAATAATTTAATAGTCCTTTTGTGGTATAAAGTGATACTGATAACAATAACTGTTCTCTAAAGCTTTAACAGGGGTAAATATGTACGGGAAGGAATTCTTCAAAAAAAAAAAAAACAAGTGCCTCCACAATCAATGACAATCTTTCTGGTCTATAACACAATAACAAAAAGTTGAACTACTAAGATGTATAGATATACAAAGGTAGATAGATAGATAGATAGATAAAGACAGCAGAACAAATGATATACAAAGCCTACATAAGAACAATCTTGTAACAAAAGATAATTGTAGGCTCCAATGTGTTAAAATTATGTATATTCACTTTTGGATAGCTGTACTTTTAAATTTGTAAAATATTAACATTCTTGACCAGGGATTTAGCTCAGTGGTTCCAGCATCTGCCTGGCAAGTGCAAGGTCCCAAGTTTGAATCCCAGTACCACATACCACAATGACAGGCGTGGTGCCTCAGTAATTCTAGCACTTGGGAGGCAGAGGCAGGAGGATGGCTGTGAGTTCGAGGTTTGCCTGGGTTACATAGTGAGCTGAGGGCCAGTCTGGACTACTCTGTCTCAAAACAAAAACAAAAAACTAGCATTTTTAAGAATTTAGTCCAACTCACGCATTTAAAACACTGAAACATCTTAGGACTCTAAGAAAAGCAGTCTGAAAACCCCGTGCATAAAGATTTGCTGCCATAAATTCATTACTTGATCTCTGCTTGTGTCATTTAAGACAAAAATCAAGTAAAAACTGCCTTTGCTAATAAAAAATATGTAACATAAGAGACCTGATTAATCAAGGTATACTATAGGTACTAGTCAATAGGATTAGCAAATCCATTCTATTGGCTAAAATATATAAAACTGACAATAACAATATAAATGAGGCTCATATGGCCCAAACTAATATTTTTCATTTAATTTGGCAGCACTTTTGATTATAAAGCCACAAGAGTTGTCCAGTTATGTGACTGTACAAGTGAACAAGTAAAATAATACCACAGAAAGGCAGATCAGTGAAACTAAACATATTAAATTTTTTTAATGTTAAATTCTCTTTTTGTGCAAAGATCTATTCACTTAGGTAACAATGTACTTTCATTCTCATAGTACCATAGTTTTTTCTTTACTGAAAGATAAGTGGTCTGGCAACAACTTATCTCCCTTAATGTAGTTTTGCACTCTATGTGTGAAATTAAAGGAACAGATTCATCTAAGTCTGGGAGATTCTTAGACAAAATGTGATGTATTTCAAAACTTAACTCTGCAAGATAGATATAAGCTTTTTTTTTGATTAAGTAGTTCTAAGAATAAATGTGATTCTTATAGAACATGCAATTAAATATTCAAATATTTGATTTAATTACTTCATCTGAAGGTAAATTCAATTCCTTTTCAAGTATCTCCAAAATTCTATACATCTCTACAAATTTAGCCACTGACAGAGACTTTCTTTATAAAGGTGACCCTTCCCTCACCATTAATGAGGACTATAATAGCAAAGACTAATTCACACTGGATGTATAGGATTTTCATTCTTCTATTATGAACTAAGTAACTATAATTCAAAATGATATGACATTATTCAACATTTTAATATAAATGAAAAACACAAGAAAAAGTCCAGAGCCACATTTTCAGAGGTACACATGGATTTTATTTATATTCTTTCTATCAAAAAGAAAAATATGTCTTTATTGGAAATAAACCCTTACATTCTATTTTTAGGAGGATGAACTTAAATTACTAGATGCTCATTGCTTTTAAGAGCACTTAAGAATAGCAATCTTAAAAAGCTACAAATGTTTCCCAAGTCGTGTCATCACCAGCACAAACACTTCTATTTCCATCTAAATTTTTTCATGCTAGTACATGAATCAATATTAAATACTTTTAGTTACTATAAACAAAAATATTGGCAGAGATGTGTGCAGCAATTATAAATATGAAAGTGTCAATGCCCATTTTCCATGCTTCTTCCTTTTAATAATAGAAATGAGGATGGTCTTTCTAGGTAGACAGAAATACTAGTTTCTTCAAATCTAAGAGAAAAACATAAAGAAGTCTTAAATGTTACTAAAGTATCATGATCCATAGACAGTTCTCTCTCCCTCAAAAACAAAAACAAAAAAGATTTGAAAAACAGTTTGCTATTAGCCTAAAATTGTGAGTTTTTAAAAAAAGTTTGGCAAAATCAATAGATCCCTCCCATTCCATTAAAAATAATTTGCTGAGCTTATGTTTAACCAAACATGTCTTAAAGACACCTTTTTCATGTTAAAGACTCAACTTTTCACTTTTAAGGTCAGGAAATAATATTTTTTAAAAAGCTCAATGTAGATGACACGTAGCCCTGCAATGAAAGAGTTAACATCCAACTAAGCTGATCTGCACTTCTGATCCATTACATTTCTCACAAGCTGCCCTACAATGAGCCGAGCAAGTATCAACTGTAATTTGATCCCAGCGTTTATGGAAAAAAATAACTGCACATACTCAACATGCACATTTAATAAAAATCTGTTTCAAGAGAAACTTATCCAATAAACACAATTTAAGGCATATTTAATTGTTTGATTAAATTCAAATCTGCAATCCTTTTGCTTTCCTCACGCTCTCAAATAAAACAAGGGGGAAAAAGCGCAGCCCTACTGCAGGGAAAAGAGGCTTGAAAAACAACTTTGATTGGCACTTGGCCTGACCCACAGAGGAAGAAAAACAGTTTTTGGACAAAGAGCGCAAATATTTGAGCTTGCTTATTGATGTGCTTTCTTTCTTTTCTTTTTAAAAAATATATAAAGAACCATCCAAAAGTGATTGTACATACAAAATAGACAAAAACGGTCCCATATTCATGTCAGCTTTCATTCCTGATGCGTTTGCACAGCTCAGCAATTTTAATTCATTTGTACTGAACAAACACAAGCACCTCACCGAATGTTTCCATTTACTGCAATGTAAAAGTAGAGTTTGGAGAAGAATAAACTGATTATAGTACTACACAGAGAGACTGTTAAAATCTGATTAAAAACTTCTCGGGCTGAAGAGAGTTTTTTATCCTCTCCTTCCCCCTCCCCCCTCATCTCCCCACGGAACGATTAAACCAAGTAAGCTAAACAATACTGGAGTAAACTTTCAGTCATTATGGGAAGCAATAAACTGATGAGGCATCTGATTTTTCTGGATCACCTCGGGAGGGGGGTGCTAAGGACAGATAACACACGTCCATCTCAGTCTCCTCCTCCCCCAATCCCAGCCGCGCCAGAGGAGCTGTAAGGTCGAACAGCGTTTCCCCCGGGCATAAAGTTCTAGATGTCTGAATAGTTCCTTTCGAGAGCAAACTGTAGACAGAGAACGACCACCGAAAGAGTGCAAAAAGGGGGCGTTAGACACCCAGCGAAAGCCAGAAGTGCCCGAATAAACAAAAACACCCACAAGAGTTAGCCACAGCCAAGAGGGAGCCAGGTTCCTCAAGACCGGACCAGGCAGCTCTGATTTCACACCGGTCTCCACCGACAGCTAAACTGCACCCGGGGGATGATCCAATCGGTCCTCCCTCCTTTCCGAGGAGCAGACCGAGGGGAGCACAGTGGAAACAAGCTGAAAAACAGACCACAGGCACCCACCCCGCCCCGGGACGGCGTCCCCCCCCCCCCCGCCGCGGTGCGCAGCGTCCCCGCGCCCCCGCCCCGCGCCGTCCGGGACCCCGGAGCTCGCCGCGCGCCCTGGCCGGCAGGAAGCGCCCTCTCCGCCGGCCGCCGAGCCCGTACCTTCCGCAGCACTTTCCGGCAGTTGGTACAGAGCAGGTAGTTGGCGGCGGCCGACGGGCTACCGCCGCTCCGGTTCATCGTTGCTGCGGGCGCCGAGGGCGGGCTGCGGGTCGCGTCGCGTCGCGTCGGGCCGGCCCGGGCTGTCACCGCCGCCGGCCACGCCGCCGCAGGGCCGGACAGTACCCCCGCCGCCGGCCGCGCTTCAGCCTCGGCGTCCCCGGGCGGGATGTTGGGATGGGAGGCGACGGCCCAAGAGCGAGCGGCGCTGCCCGAGGCGACCCCTGCAGCGGCTACCCGAGCGACGACCGAGACGGCGGCGGCTCCTCAACCGCCCGTTGTTCCCCCCGCCCCCATCCTCCAGACCCCCCGCCCCCGCCAGGCTAGGACCAGCAGCCGCCGCCACTGCCGCCGCCGCCGCAGCGCCTCAGTGCGGCCCCGCCCCCGCCGCCGCGCCGCCTTCACCACCTCCCGGCTCCGCCCTCTCCCCGATCGGACAGCCCCGGCCACGCCCCCGAGGCTAGCCGACAGCCAATGAGCTTCTAGACCCAGGTTGTGAGCCGCGCCGGCCAATCGTAGCTGCAGAGAACGCCTTGAATCTCCGGGCAAGTTAAGTTTATCTCCGAGGCTAGGAAAGGCGAGGAGACGGCCGGTTAGTTAGGTAGAGATGTAGGCGGGAGTACAATTTGCGCCACTCAGCCAATAAGAGGAAGAGGGTGTGTTATATGCAAATAAACCGCCGGCCGGCCCCACCTCTAGTGCAAACCACGCCCTCTCCAAATTCCCTGCAGAAATGGTGAGGTGAGTGAGATAAACAGCTGGAAAGCTAGAGCTCGCTAGAGGATCTATGATTGGGCTAAATACCTCCTGATATCCTGAAAAGAGGAGTGTAGGGTACAGACTGAAATGTTCTTTTCATCGAAACATTGATTCGGTTTTCCTTCAGGCAAAACCTAAGCTTAGCTGCAAAGAAGACTGCAGCCTTGTAGACTTTGCTTCCAGGGATCTCCAAGAACTTCACGCAGCAATTTATTGTTAGGCTTGTTGTGCTGAAGATCACCTACCTGAAGCTTGAGATGGGGATGGGGGTAGATACTTGAGGCAGATGTATACAGGCTTGCGGGGACAGACACATCTCTGGTAAACTGTTTCCTCTATCTGAAGCACCTTCTTGCAGTCCTCTCAGCAGTGACAGAGCGGTTTGTTCAGCACTAAAGGGCTCGAGAGGTTTGTCTTCTCACCCTAGAGTCCTTTCTGAGGCAGCTGGTCATATAGGCGCAGAACCCTGAGTCCTGCTAGCGAAGGAAGGTTCAGAGAACAAGCTGCCCTTTAAAACGATTGGGCTGAACCTTCCTCTTCCAAAGCTAAAAACGAGAGTCAGGGTTTTTGCCTCCGCGTCCGGCGGACAGAAAGCAGATGCAGTGTAATCGACGACGTTAGGGGAACAGCCAAGAGGGGTGTCAGGTACTACGAGGGGGCAGCATGCGGGAGGAATGCGGATTGCTGACGTTAGACTACCGAAACCTGCTCCCCAGTGAGAACAAAGACAGGCGCGGAGCGAGATCCTGATTGGTGCCGGTTGCTCACCGGTGTCCGTGCCCCGGAGATAACTTGCGTCGCTCAGTGGCGCGGAGTGCCCTGCTTGCTGGAGCCACAGCTCCCCACGCGGCCTTGGAGGCGACCACACAGCGCTGTGCGTTATGACATCACCTGTTTTCGCTTTTTGGAGCCGATCAGCATTTTCTGCTTCTCCTTTTTTAAAGGTCTCTAGTATAGCAGGATTTGTGAAGGTCTGCACTTCACAAAATGCTTCTGTGATGATTTTAAAAACCATCCCACTGGTTTGCATTTGTTTTCCTTTTTAATTAAAAACAAAACAAAGCGAAACCGAACCTTCCCTGGTTTCCTTAGAGATTTAGTATAGTGTTGCAAAGACAGGAAGGTACACTTGGAGGAGCTAGCAAGTTTAGCACATCAAAGCTGTTAGGCCAAATTATGCAGTTAAATCTGTCAGTCTCATTTGTTCACCAAGGTCTCCACTCTGTCTCCCTTTTAGAAATCAACACGTTAAACTAGGCCCACACAAGGAACAAAAGGAATAGAAATCTGCTGGTGTATGGTTTAAATAGATCAAATTAGACTGGCACCCCCCCCACACACACCCAGTAGTCTAAGTTATGTGGTTGGATAAATGTAGAGATCCATACAGGTACTGTTAACTAAAGGCTGCCAGGTGCTGTGTAGAAATAACCTAGAATAACAGTGGTATAGGAAAAATGCTTAATATTCAGTTAGAACAACTGTAAATACAAGAAAATCAATGAAGGGAGAAATTACCATGTTTCTTTCAATGCAGAGAACCAAGAAATCTAGGCAAAAAGCAGTTTTTCTAAAAACTAGAACACATCCCCATCCCCATTTAATGATAATTTTCTTAGGCCATCTTTCTGGCTCCTTCTGTCTTTAAAGCCAATTTCATGAGTAAGTTTTTCAAATTTATTTATATTTTGTTTTTTTTTGTTCATTAGTACATGTGTGTAGTACATAATGTTCACCTTCCTCGTGGGAAGTTGGTACATGTGCCTAATATGATGTATTCCTTTTTAAAAATCCCGTTCTTCTCTTCCCAATCTCTTGATCCCCTTCCTTTTTTTTTTTCTGTTGTACATGTTTCCAGTACATAATGTTTACAATACTTGTGTGGTGTTGGTAAATGTTCATAACACATCCTAATTCCTTTTTCATCCCTTATTCCTTCCCATCCTGCCTCTTCCCTCCATCTCTTAATCTACTCCTATTTGAGAACAATCTACCTTCCTACTTCCTACTCTTTTATTTTGCTCTTTATTTTTATGCTGCATTTCTCATATAAGAGAAACTATGTGATACCCTTGTGTGTTTGATTTCTTTCATTTCACATTATGATCTCAAAGTGCATCCATTTTCCTATAAATGACTCAAGTCTGTCTGAAGTACAAAAGTACTCCATTTTCTATCAGTCTATAATTTCTTTTCTGTTCATCTTTTGATGGACCTATGAGTTTCTTCCAAGATTTAGCTATTATGAGTTGTCCTGGTATAAATATGAATATGCACATATCACTGTAATATGATGTCCTTCAGTCTTTTGGGAAGATACTTCCAAGGAGAATAGCTGGATTTAATGGAATTGCCAGTTTTTTGAGGAATCTCCATATTGATTTCCACAGTAGCTGTACTAGTTTACATTCCCAACAGTGGAGAGGGGTTCTTTTCTCCCCTGAAGCCTCTCCAGCATGTTATTATTTGATTTTTTGATGATGATCATTCCATCTTTCTAGGATAAGATGGAATCTCAGTGTTAATTTCCATTTCTCTACTGGATAGAGAGGTTGAGAATTTCTTCACATATTTATTGGCCATTTCTACTTTTTTTTCTGAGTAGTGTCTATTCATTTGACTTGCCCATTTTTAGGTAGGGTCTTTTATTTTGGGAGTTCTAATTTTTTGTCTAATTTTTTTATGAGTCCTCTGTCTGAGGAATCACAGGCCTTCCCTTTCTGTAGGTTATCTGCTTACTCAGTTATTTCTTTTGCTGTGTAGAAGCATGTTAATTTAATATGATCCTCCCCCCTTTTTTTTAGGTGCCAGGGATCAAATTTGGGCCCTTCTGCTTCCAAGGTAGGTGCGGTACCACTTGAGCTAAATCCCCAGCCCTATGATCCCATTTTTTTTAATTCTCAGACTTATTTCCTGTGCAATTAGTGTTCTCTTCGGAAAGTTCATGCCTTTACCTATGACTTCAGGTGTTTTATCTATCTTGTCTTCCAGCAGGCTGTTTCTCATCTAGCATTTAGCTCTTTGATAGATTTTGATTTTAGTTTAACAAAGGGTGAGAGATATGGGTCTACATTCAATATTTTGCATGTGATGAAGCAGTTTTCTCAGCACCATTTATTAAAGAAGTGCTTTCTGCATCTTCTGTTCTGTCCTATTGATCCTCATGTCTGTGTGCTAGTAGTATGCTGTTTTTATACTAATTTCTTTATTTTGGTTTTCTTTTTTCTTTTTTTTTTTTGAGATAGGGTTTCACTATGCAGTTCAGGCTGGCTTAAAGTTACTATGTGGTCCAGGTTGGTCTCAAACTCATGG
>PVIC010058577.1:0-10347 GCA_004025085.1 Thryonomys swinderianus | reverse complement strand
TTCAGGCTGGCTCTGAGCTCACTATGTAGCCCAGGCAAGCCTTGAACTCAGCAATCCTCCTGTCTCTGCCTCCCGAGTGCTGGGATTACAGGCGTGAGCCACCACGCCTGCCAGTTTGAGATAATCTTGTTTGATTATTGATTGGTATCCATCCTAACACTTTACCTATCACCTAAGAGATGCACAATGGATTTAGTTAGTGAATGTGTTATAATTTTTTTTATTTTAGCCACAGAATACAATTTTGGTTTTTTGTATGGTCTCATAGTACAGGGACCAACAACCTGTTTCTACAAAAGGCCAAATAGTAAACACTGTAGCATGTGTGGGCCATATGGTCTCTGTTGTGATTATTCAGCTCCCTTATGGCATCACAAAAGTAGCTATAAACAATATCCAAATATTTGAGCTTGGCTTTGGGTCAGTAAAACTTTATTTGCAATATAGGCAATGGGCTGGATTTGATTTGCAAGTTATTGCTTGTCAATCTCTGCCTTTGTCTGTTCTTGCTCTGTTCCTTCACCCTCAAGTTTCTTTCTTCCTATCATAGGTTTCCCTAATGCCCCAGTAAGATCCAGCCCTTGTCTCCCTTTTTCATCTAATAAATTCTTTCTCAAATATTAAGACTTAGAACCCTCCAGAGTCTCATGGGTATGGAATTTCCTATGTTTTTTTCCCAAGATGTTCTTTAGGATGTTTTGGAGTGCAGGTTTTGTATTTATGAAGTTTTTCAGGTGTTCTTTATCATGGAAGTATCTTATTTCCCCATCTATTCTGAAAGATAGTTTTGCAGGATACAACAGTCTAGGTTGGAGGTTGTTTTCCTTCAATGTTTGAAATACTTCCCTCCACGCTCTCCATGCGTTGAGTGTTTGTGTTGAAAAGTCTGCTGTGATCCTAATGGGCTTCCCTTTGTAGGTGATTTTCTTCCTTTCTCTCACTGCTTTCAGTATTTCATTCTTTTGTTGTGCATCTGGAACCTTGATACTTATATGTCTACGTGTAAATATTTTGACAGAAACAATAAGCCTGCTGGAAAACAGAGTAGGTAAAACTCTTAGAGACATTGGCTTAGGCAGAGACTTTATGAATAAAACCTCTATAGAACAAGAACTAGCAGAAAGAATCAACAAATGGGATCTCATCCTACTGAAAAGCTTTTGCACAGCAAAAGAAGTCACTGGCACTGCTAAAAGACAACTGACAATATGGGAAAAAATCTTTAGTAGCTGTTTATCAGACAAAGGGCTATTATCTACAATATATAATGACTTAAACAGATGGCCTCTGCAAGTTTAAAGACCCATTTCAAAAATGGGCATCTGAAATGAACAGACACTTCTCAGAGGCAGAAGTCAAAGCAGCTAAGAAACATATGAAAAAATGTTCAACATCACTGGTCATTCGAGAGATGCAAATGAAAACAACACTGAGATTTCATCTCACTCCACAAAGAATGGCCACTATTACAAAATCAACCAACAATAAATGCTGGTGAGGCTGAGGGGAGAAAGGAACCCTTCTCCACTGTTGGTGGGATTGTAGACTTGTGCAACCATTGTGGAGTCCGTGTGAAGATTTCTCAGAAAACTAGGACTAGGGGTCCCATTTGACCCTGCTATCCCCCTGCTAGAAGTATACCCAAAAGAACTTTTAAAAATCACATTGGTGCCAGGCGTGGTGGCTCATGCCTGTAATCCCAGCACTCAGGAGGCAGAGACAGAAGGATTACTGAGTTCGAAGCTTGCCTAGGCTACATAGTGAGCTCAGAGCCAGCCTGAACTACAAAGCGAGGCCCTGTCTCAAAAAAAAAAATCACATTGGAAAGACAGATGTATACCCTTGTTCATAGCAGCTCAGTCCATGATAGCTCAATCTTGGAAACAACCCAAATTCCTATCAACTGGAAACTGGATAAAGAAGATGTGTTTTTTTAAATGGAGTATTATTCTGCCATAAAGAATGACAAGATTTATTCCTTTATGTGCAAATGGATACACCCTGGAGGACACGCTAATGAGTGAAATCAATAGATCACAGATAGACAAATACCCGATCTTCTCGTTGATATGAGCACCTGTAGATGCAAATGAGATCTAGAAGGTATGACAGTCTTTGTAGAATGGGAAATTTCCAAAGGAAATTTGGTGTGGGGATGTGATGAGGGGAAGGAATAAATATGATTCTGAAAGAAAATAAATGAGCATGTATATAGGGGGTGGGGAGGTGTGGGTGGGTGGGGATATGGGTTAAAAATGAGAATTTACTGTGTCATATATTGGTACAAATTCCCCAATGTTATGTGTGATTGTGAGATGTATATAAATTGTACCAATAAAGAATTCAATTAAAAAAAGACTTAGAACCATATTTTTTTTTGAGACAGGGCCTCACTTTGCAGTTCAGGTTTGCCCTGAGCTCACTATGTAGCCCAGGCAAACCTTGAACTCAGCAATCCACCTGTCTCTGCCTCCCAAGTGCTTGGATGACAGTTTAAGCCACCACATCCGTCACTTTAGAACCATTTTTTTTTTTGAGACAGGGTCTTGCTTTGTAGTTCGGGCTGGCTCTGAGCTCACTATGTAGCCCAGGCAAGCCTGGAACTCAGCAATCCTCCTGTCTCTGCCTCCCAAGTGCTGGGATTACAAGCGTGGCCACCATGCCCAGCACTGTTAGAACCATTTTTTAATAAAATATGTCTTGGCCTTCCAATGAAACATGGGCCATTCTTTCCTTGGGCTCCCTCATAGCACCATGACAGGATGGATCATCTCTGTGACATTGTTTTGTGTAAAGTTCAGACTCTGGTTTTAGTCTAGAAATGTCTGGTAGCAACTAATGAATCATTGCCCTCAGTATAGAGGCATATACTTAGTTTATGCATGGCACTTAGCAGCTCTTCAGTAACTGCCAAACTGCCAGGTGTCACCAATTGTTGTTTTGGGTAGAGAGCACATAGAGACAGAGTATGAAATGTAAATTTGTAGCTTCAGATAGGTGTTATGCACTTTATTTTATATTTGCTGTATTCACAAAAGTCAACAATTTTCTCCTAATATAATCAATAACATTAGAAACCAGCTAGCATTTTAGTCTCTGCCATTCAAGTAGAAATCATATCCTTTCATTTTAAAAATGTAACTGGAATAAAAAAAATTCCAAGTCTGAGGACAAGAATCAGCAAAATCAGTGTCTGAGGCACTGCCTACATATAATTGGACTCATGGACTATTGCCTATAACAGTTGCAATTACTGTACCTAGCATATCCCTTATTCAAATTGCTTTGTGCAGAATAATTCATTAGAGGAGGCTGATGGCTCCAACAGCAACACACCACGCCCTTAAGTCAACTATGGGTTCTTCCCTGGCTGAATTTGATTGCTCTTGATGGACTGTATTTTTTGATATCCTGCTTCCACATCTGTGGCCCTGCCTCTACAAACTAAAATAATGTGTAGGGCTTACTGCCCTACTCTGAAATGTTATTTTTCAGCACAGTCATGCCTACAAATCTCAGGATCCTTGAGTCTGTGGAAAAGGGTTTAGCTCCTCTTTTCTATTAGCTTTTCCTTAAGTACTGATGTGAAATGTTATTGCAATTCCAGCAGGGCCTTCATTATGGAAATGGTGTGGATTTTGAAAGCTTTGTGGAGTACTAGCAGTTTAGCCCTGGAAGGCTACGACCTGGAAAGATCTTTGAGGTATGATTTAAGCTGAAAATTGACTCTGAACTCCCTGGACAAGGCTATTTCTAATTTCTACCAACACTTGCATTCAGGTAACTTTTAATGTATGCCCCCTTGTCCTAATTACTTCTGAGCACCAGATCCTAAATTTGGATGATTCCACAAGGAAGCCAATCTAGAGCTGATTTAATCTTCTCTGCCCAAAGCCAAGCTTCATCTTTAAGATTTTCCTGGGAAAAAAGCCAGCTCAGTCTTTCAAAGTACAGAATAACTCTGTACTAACTCTGTCACTCACCAGACAGCAAACACGTCCTGCGTTCATCTCATTCCTCTGTAAGATTCTCTATTCCTGTTCAAATAAACCCACTACCCTTGGAAGTCAGAGACAGTATCTTACTTACTAAGGCTGGACTTGAGCTCCTGGGATTGAATTAAAGTACCACATAAAATACAGAATGCGGGTTTCCTTTGAATTTTAGATAAATATGAACTATTTTTATTATGTCCTGATAGTAGTTGCATAAGGCATAATCATACTAAAAAGTATACGCTTTTTTAAAATCTGAAATTCAAGTTTAACTGTCTTATATTTTTAATTTTTAAGTTCGGAAAGCCAAAATTCTCCCAGTAATTATCTAACCTTGGCAAATAGCTTAGACCCCCAACTGAATACATAGCAGTACTCTCCTAAGGTACTTAGCAATTAAACATATTAGAATAATGCTGAATATTTAGTAAATGGTAGCTAATTTAATTATTCTTAACTAGAGCAGAGATTGGTAAATTTTATCCCTTACCCCACCCCAGAGGAGCAAGCTAGTAAATATTTCTGACTATGTAGGCAATCTGATCTTCGAAACCACTTGACACTACAGTGAAAAAACAGCCTAGAATCCTAAGCACTGTTTTCCAGTAAAAATGCATTACAAAATAAGCAGTGACTTGGACCTTATACTAGTCTACTAATTTTTATGAAATATATCCTTTTTTAAAAGGAACTTTCTCTGGAAGATCATTCCCTATTTTAATAACTCTATTACCAACTATATTGGTAGAATGTCTCATTTTAGTGTTTTGTATGATCTAAATACATATTCTAATTATCCCAATGATATATGAGCAGTACCAGTGGCACCCATATGCAAATCCTTGGCATATTGAGGCAGGGGGATTGTGATTCTGAGGCCAGCAGCGGTTCCATGATGAATTCAAGACCATCCTAGAGTACACAAGCCAACCCTGCTCAAAAAAAGACATGAATGAAACATACTTCAGTCTTCACAACAGTGTCAGGAGATAGGCTCCTATAAATTTCTCCCTGTTCTTCCGTGATTCTTTCATAGATTCCATTTTTTTTCTATGTATTATCTTTCACATTCTCTCTCAATTGCCTGCAAGTCTATGTTGGAATCTGCCTGGTAAATTGCTATTCCGTGAATGTTCCCCAGCCCTTCATCTGTATGAGCAGGCGTCTGCATGTTCTTTCAATACTGTGAAATGCCTGATATCCCATCTCCTCTTGTCAACAAATTGTATATTCATAGAAATAGTAGACAGTAGGTGAGATCAAATCTCTAAAAAATATCCTTAGAGGTTGTGTACACTCTTTTCAATTTATAACTGTGCGTGACTTCTGTCAATTTGTACGTTTAGGTGTAGGTAACCCAGCTGTTTTGTACCTTTCTCTGTATCTATCTTGAAGTCACATAACTTCTGTGTCATGTCTTAGGAAATAAGATATTAATGTGCCCAGGATCCAATTTGGCATCGTGTTTCTCGATGCCAGTCTGATTGTTGTTGTTATTGAGTGACTGGCTCAGCACACTAATGGTTCTGCAATAAAGGGCTTAAAAACAGAAGAGAGTTGGGTGCTTTAAAGGAAAATTTGCAACAGTTGAGAAATTAGAACCTCTCTCTTATTATTGTATTGCTCCCCTTTCATCTTAAGCCTTCTGATGTTTTCTTTTCATTTCCTCCTTGATGCTCTGAATGTATTACCAGACATTCTAATGAGATGTGTCTAAGTCCAGCCCTGGCCAGTAATTAACTCCTTCCCCTCTGTCAGACTGTGAGAATTTTATGATGTTTCTAGCCTCTAGAAGTTTAAGTGTGGGACTCAAGTAAAGAAGCGTGTGCACAATTTGCAGCTTCTAAATCGGCAGGGAAGAATTCTACTTCAGAAGTCAACTGCAGATAGATTCTGAAGATGGAGAAACAGAAAGAGCAGGAAGATAGAGGATCAAATACAAAGGCAATTTTTGGCTGTCTTGGAAGCAGTACAGAGACTTAAATAGAAGAGGCTGGGGAGAAGATTGCCATAATAGTCACCACAAAGAACACAGGATGTAAAGTTCCCAAAGTCTCAAGTGAGACAACAGTTGGAAACATTAATCTATAATCCTCCTCTTCAGAAACTAAGTTTCACAGAATAGTATGTGGAGCAGATAAAGTTCAAACTTCCAATATAGAAAGCCTATTTTTCCTCCAGAAATGTAGGTTAAGAATTTGACAAGCAATACCAAATGTGAGTGAATGCTCTGTATCCTTACAAAACTCAGAAATTATTGATACATGACATTTTGAAATGGTTCAATTAGGCAGCTCAAAATGTCTGAAACACAAATTATTCAAATACTGATGAAAGTCTCCATCTTGGTTTAAAGACTATGTAGTTATATTCCTTTTCCTTTTCAAATATCTTCACTTTCCCATTACTCTTCCTTATAAACATACCTTAATGTAATCTTTGGAACGTTTTCCCATTACCTCCTTTTTTTTTTTTTTTTTTTTTTTTTTTTTTTTTTTTTTTTTTTTTTTTTTTTTTTTTTTTTTTTTTTTTTTTTTTTTTTTTTGAGACAAGGTCTCCCTTTGTAGTTCAGGCTGGCCCAGAGCTCACTATGTAGCTCAGGCAAGCCTCAAGCTCAGCAATCCTCCTGCCTCTGACTCATGGGTGTTGGGATTACAGGTGTGAGCCACCATGCCCGATATTGTTGCATGTGGTTACTGGGGTGCCAGAACCACTGTGCTAAATCTCTGGCCCCTACCTGCAGTTTTTCATAGCAGAATTTCAGAATATGAAAGCAGAATATGGATACATATATATCATCACATAGCCGGTTTCCCTTGGCCCAACTGTACCACAGGCCCCTTCGTAAGTGGAAAGTGCATCCGCAACACACAAGAGATTGTTCTGCGGAAAGGCTCAGAGCTATGGAGCAAGAAGCTAATGTGTCCCCAGCAGTCCAGAATCTGAGGCAGCGCTCTGAGTACAAAGATCCAACAGGAGATACAGCTCCACCTGTGACAAGTAATGCAGAATTGGAGATTTCTTGTTCCTGGTGGTGATTCGGCCACAGCCTTCCAGCCACACATGTCTTCTTTTCCACACCCTAGTGTGCTAAGACTTCACTGATATTTTTCTGGCTTCACTTTCCCTTTCGTATCAGTCCTTTTATTTCTCTGGTATGAAATAACCTTTTTCTAGGCAGGCATTGGAACCACTGAGCTAAATCTTCAACCCAATTTTTTTTTTTTTTGAGACAGGGTCTTACTTTGCAGTTCAGGCTGGCTCTGAGCTCACTATGTAGCCCAGGAATAAACTCTTTCTATTTCACACATTTCAACATAACTGTAATCCTATGATTTGTACAGTTTCCCTTAACCTAGATGCAGTCAATTGACCCCAGCAAAACCAATAATCAATAGTCTGGTTTAGAATGTAGAACATGAGAACCTGCCCTATGTATACCAGCACTCTGGGAGGCTAAGTTAGGAGGGTTTCAAGTTCAAGTCCAGCTTAAGCAATTTAGCAAAACCATTTTCTTAAGATAAGTAAATTAAAAACTGGAGGATAGGGGTATAGTTCAGTATGAGGGAATAAAAGAGAAATTGGCAGACACAAGTGCACATTTAGTAATTGCTGAGGAGTGTTCATTGAACTCTCAGATAAATTGTGTGTGTGTGTGTGTGCTTATTCACATGTGCCTATTCATATGTGCATGTGACAGAAAAAGCAGCTCCAGCAACACTTTCACCTGGAAGTAGCAGGAAGTAGCACACAGAGGTGTTTTTTTCTTTCTCATGCTGTATTTAACACAGGAGGCTAGCTATCTCTAAAAAAAAAAAAATCTTAGGACTGTGTTTCATCATGTAATGTCATTTCCTTTCTCTTTGAAACACCACCAAAAGTTATTAGCAGAATATAATTTATTACTAACATGGTCTTAACATGGCATAGAGTTTAATGCCCCGCTTTTATCTGCAAGGAATATATTCAAAGATCCCTAGTAAATGCCGGCAATCTAGGATAATACTGAACCTAATATATTTATATTATGTATATATATATACACACATAAATATGTGTGTATATATATATGCCTATCATATATATATGTATATATATGTATATATGCCTATCATATATATGTATATATATGTATATATGTCTATCATATATATATGTATATATATAATTGTATCTTACCTTCTGATAAAAGTTTAATAAGTGATTAAAATGATTAGTAACAAGATAGAACAATTATAACATATAATATAATAAAAGTTATGTGGATGTGGTCTCTCTGTCTCCTCCTGCTTGCTGTCTCTCTCTGAATATGTTATAATTGACTAGTGTATTTGGGTCGCAGTTGAGTGAAGGCACCTACATGTGAGAAAATGAACCCATAGGTGAAGATGGGCTACTGCAATAGTAACTTAAAAGAAACTGCTGAGGCCAAGGAAGATGAAGTTTCATTCTCAGCTGCTGTTCTGTCTCCACTGAAAACCCCGGTGCCACATTTCCCTCTTGCAAGCCCACCCTAGTGCTGCGGTGCTGGTGTCCCAGCGTGGAGGTCACATTCAGTCAACTTCCAACTTGACCGACCATGCTGACTCTGCAATCTCAAACCTGAAGTTTAAAAGAAAATGCAATTCCCAAATGGAGCACATTCTTTCAATTGTTTTTTTTTTTTGTCATCTCCTCCTAATAATTTTATTGAAGAACTTTTTACTTTAAGTAACACACTTTTTTGTGAAGAAAAGAAATTGCTTAAAGAAGGAAAATATTTAGGAACTCTAGATTTTTCCTTAATTTTTGACTAATTGCTGTGAGTCAATATTTCCAAATGGAGACAAAAATATTAAAAGTAAATGAAGTTTCTCCAATATGGTCCTGAATTATAATTTGAAAATATTTGAAAAATTCTTGCTCATCTTCCCTTTATAGTGGAAAGGTGGGAAAGAACTAACTTTGAATATTTTGTGTAAAAATTGAACAATGCCCTACTTAGTGTTAAAAAAAGAACTTATGAAATAACCTTGTGATAGCTTGTAGAAGCATATAATAAATACCTCAAGCCTGAGGAAATTACTTACAGAGTATCGCTTCTTTGCACTAAGCCTTATTTTTAAAGCTTTCTGTAGATATTTCAAGAAAAAAAAGAGTAATAGGCCACTCACTGCACTAAACATATCCCTCAGTGAATCCCCGTGTTAGCATTTGACATTTTTGTTAGTACAATTCAGAGTTGTTTAACATGGAATATGTGTTTGTATTATGTTTATGTGCTGAACATAATAATAATTCAGAAATAATGATCTTAAGTGTACAAAACCACGCTGGTATACATAAATGGTAATTTTTCCTAGTGTGATTTTGAGAAGTCTTTCCAATGTCCCTTACTTTTTTTATGTTTGGCTACTTTACAAAAACCCAAATTCCATTGGAATCTTAAGTTTTCATGAACTATGATAACAGAAATGAAGAACAGGAAAGAAAATTGTTACTGAGCATGGATAGAAAGATGACTATGGTCAAGACCACTTGTCCACAGCCTCAGCTAGTGGAAGGAGACAAGACACTGTGTTCATGTAACAGTGTCAAGACAAAACCATATCAAGATTATAGAAATCTGAGTTGCCTATAATGATTACTATTTCTAAGCAGGAAAACACAGGCAAAATGTTTTCTAAGCATTCTCATAATTGTTATCAGTGAATATATTTTGGTTGCTGTGGTCTTAACCATTTTCATTTAAAGTTCTTAAAAATGAATTTCAACCCGGCTATCCCCTTGCTAGGAATATACCCAAAAGAATTTAAAAACTCACATTGGAAAGACAGATGTACACCATTGTTCATAGCAGCTCAGTTCGTGATAGCCCAATCTTGGAAACAACCCAAATGTCCATCAACTGGACACTGGATAAAGAAGATGGGTTTTTTTTTATAAAATGGAGTATTACTCTGCCATAAAGAATGACAAGATCGATCCATTTAGGTGCAAATGGAGACACCTGGAGGATATACTAATAAGTGAAATCAATAGATCACAGATAGACCATTACCGGATCTTCTCTTTGGCATGAACACCTGTAGATGCAAATGAGCTCTAGAAGTATGACGGCTTTTATAGAGCGCAAAATTTCTATAGGAAACTTGGTGTGGGAATGTGATGAGGGGAAGGAATAAATATGATACAGAAAGAAAATAAAAGAGCATGTATAAAGGGGGTGAGGAGATGTGGGTGAGTAGGGATATGGGTAAAAATGAGAATTAACTTGTTGTCATATACTGGTACAAATTCCCCAATGTTATACATGATTTTGAGATGTATATAAATTGTACCAATAAAGAATTCAATTTATAAAAAAATGAAT
>PVIC010058576.1:0-10347 GCA_004025085.1 Thryonomys swinderianus | reverse complement strand
AGGCTGGCCCTGAGCTCACTATGGTGCCCAGGCAAGCCGCCGCGAACTCAGCAATCCTCCCGTCTCTGCCTCCCGAGTGCTGGGATTACAGGCGTGAGCCACCACGCCCAGCATTATATGTGGTAACCGGGGATCGAACTCAGGTCCTTACGCTTGCGAGGCAGGCGCCGGAACCACTGAGCTAACCCTCCAGCCCAGGTAGTTGATTTTTTTATTAAGTTTGTTAATGACTTTGTGAGTTCTCGGTTGAGTTACCCATACATAATTTCATTTACTTTTTACGACAAATATATGAATTAGAATATATTCTTTCACCCATTTTACCACATGAAGCGATAGATAGAAAAGGTAAATTCTCCAAAAGCAAAACCTACATATGTTTGAGTCCAAAGACTGAACTTCCCTAGTAAATCTATAAAAATAAGTAGGAACTCCAAATTCTTATTTGTGCCAACATAAATGACTGCTAATTTCAAGGTTTTCTCTTTAATTGAAGAGGACTGTTGGAAATGTCTTCATTCATTTAAAAGAAACTTGGTGTATACCAGGCACTGTCAAAGTTCATTACAATTTCAGTATTTTCCTCTTTTGCAGATGTAGAAACTGTGTCAGAAGAAATTAGGTAACTTGACAGATAGCATACAATAAGTGAAACAGGCAGGATAAAATTAAAGTCTGACATTAAAATTTATATTTTAAAGGACTATTGTGAGATCTAGCAATCCTATTACTGGGTTTATAATCAAAGGGAATGAAAACTGATATTTTGAGGAGATATCTGTATTCCTATATTTATTTTTATTTTTATAGTAGCTAAGGTATGAAACCAATCTAAGTGTCCTTGAGTGATGGATAAAGAGATGAAATGTCAAATACAGACATCATAGAATACTGTGCAATGCAGCCTTTAAAAAGAAGGAAATTCTGCTTTTTAGGACATGGATGACTTGAAATAAATTGTGTTAAATGAAATAAACCAGGAAGAGAAAGGCCTGATCTCACTTACATGTGAAAGCTAAAAAAGTTGAGCTCAGAAGTAGAGAACAGAATGTTGGTTCTCAGGGCTGGGGAAATATTTCTTGAGTACACAAAATTTCAGTTAGATCATAAATTTAAGAGATGTATGGTTTTTTTGTTTGTTTTGTAGTAACGGGGATTGAATTTGGGCCCTTATGCTTCCAAGGTAGGCACTGTACCATTTGAGCTAAATCCCAGTGCAGCCTATTGTACTAAAAATTTCTGAGAGAGAGGACTGTATTTGCATCACAAAAAAGTATCTGAAGTAATGGGTATGTTAATTCACTCAAGTTAGCAATCCCACAATATGCATATGTTTCAAAACAACATGTTGTACAGGATAAATAAGTACATTTTATGTCAATTTTTAAAATTTCAAACTTTAAAAAACAAAACAATTCAAATTTTAACTAATATGCTATGTAGTCTCTAATTGATCCTGATACTAAAGGGCTACTTTTTTTTTTTTGCTTTTTGAGACAGGGTCTCGCTTTGTAGTTCAGGCTGGCCCTGAGCTCACTATGGTGCCCAGGCAAGCCGCCAGGAACTCAGCAATCCTCCTGTCTCTGCCTCCCGAGTGCTGGGATTACAGGCGTGAGCCACCAAGTCCAGCATTGTGGTATGCGGTGTTGATTGTTGGTGGGCATGAGTCTCCACGCCCAGCATTATATGTGGTTACCAGGGATCAAACTCAGGTCCTTGCGCTTGCGAGGCAGGCGCCGGAACTACTGAGCTAACCCTCCGGCCCACTAAAGGGCTACTTTTTAAAAATTTAATTCTTTAGGGGCCGGAGATTTAGCTCAGGGGTTCTAGCACCTGCCTGGCAAGCACAAGGTCCTGAGTTCCATCCCTGGTAACCACATACAATGCTGGGTGTGGTGACTCACGCCCACCAGCAATCAATACCACATACCACAGTACCAGTCATAGTGGCTCAGGCCTGTAATCCCAGCACTTGGGAGGCAGAGAGAGGAGGATTGCTGAGTTCGAGGCTTGCCTGGGCTACATAGTGAGCTCATGGCCAGCCTGAACTACAAAGCAAGACCCTGTCTCAAAAAAAAAAAATTAATTCTTTATTGGTACATTTTATATACACATCACAATCACACTTAATACTGAGATTTTTACCAGTATATGACATGAGTTAATTCTCATTTTTACCCATCCTCCTAGCTACTTTACAACCCCCGCCCACTATATACATATTTTCTTTCCTTTTCTTTTTGTCTTTTTTTTTTTTTTGGGACAGGATATTGCATTGTAGTTCAAGGTGGCCCTGAGCTCACTATGTAGCCCAGCCTTGAACTAAGCAATCCTCCTGCCTCTGCCTCCCAAGTGCTAGGATTACAGGCTTGAGTCACCAAGCCCAGCATTGTGATATTTGGTACTGATTGCTAGTGGGTAGTCACCATGCCTGGTATTGTTGTATGTGGTTACCATGGATTGAACCAGGGACCTTGCACTTGCTAGGCAGGCACCGAAAACACTGCGCTAAATCTCTGGCCCTCTTTCTTTTTTTAACATCATATTTTTTCCTTTTCCCTCATTACTTTCCCCTACCCTTTTCCCTTTGAATCTTTTCTATTTTACAATATCTATCATACATTCTAGAACTCATTTACATCTTCAGATTCTCATACTAGAGAAAAGTTATGGTATTTACACATCTGCGATCTATTTATTTCACTTATGAGTATGTCCTTAAGGAACATCCATTTGAGTATAAATGACTCAAACTTATTATTCTTTATGGCAGAGTAATACTCCATTTTATAAAACCCACATCTTCTTTATTCAGTCTCCAGTTGATTGGCATTTGGGTTGTTTCCAAGATTTAACTATCACAAACTGAGCTGCTATGAACCTGGGGGCACACATGTTGCTGTGATATGAATGTTTTCTTTCATGTATATTCCTAGCAGGCAAATATCAGGGTCAAATGGGGCCTCTAATCCTAGTTTTTTGAGGAATCTCCACATTGATCTCCACAGTGGTTCCATGAGTCTACATTCCCACCAACAGAGAAGTGTTCCTTTTTCCCCACAGCCTCGCCAACATTTGTTGCTGGTTAATTTTGCAGGAGCAGCCATTCTTTGTGGAGCTTAGACTTTACCGTGAAACAAACTAGAAAAAAAATCTTATTTTAGTTATCATCAAGCTTATATTTTGGAATATCATTTGTCTTTTAATGTAGTTATATTAAGATGCCCCCCTAGAGCCTCACATTCTCAGATGTGGGCTTCTGAGTGGCAAATGGATCATGGGGGCACAACACTCGTCACTGGATTCGTCTAGTGACCTGATGAGTTTGCACTAAATGTGAGGTTGGAAGGCGAAGTCCGGGGTGGGGGTGGGGGGGGTGTTGGTCCTGTGGGCGTGGCCAGGAAGGGTCCTTTTCCCTCCTCCTCTGATCTCCTTCCACTTCCTGCTGCCGTGCTGTGAGCTGGTTCTTCTCTGCCTACCACTCTGCTAGCCTGCCCTGCCTTGGATCTGGCAAGGACTCTGAACAGAAAGCTCTACAAATTATGAGCCAAAATAAACCTTCCTTCCTTGAGCTGCAGTTGTTGGGTACTGTGTCTCAGCAACAAGAAAAAGTAACTAAGACGTGTGCGGAGTGACTTAGTTAACAGAATTACAACAGTGTTAGCAGATAAACTTTCCAGTGGGACTCTGAGATTTGCAAAGCAGAAACCCAGTACAGCTTATTGATAGCATATGAGAATTAAGAGAGTGTAGATTACGATGATTTCCAGGTTTCTGACTGGATCGATTGTGATAATTACACATATTTCATTAATTTTCAGAAGGATACTTTTAAGCCATGTGTGGTAGTGCACACCTGTAATTCCAGCACTTGGGAGACTGAGGCAGGAAGATCACCATGAATTTGAGGCCAACCTTAGCTACATGGTGGAACTGTCTCAAAAAATAAAGTACATGCTTTTTTTTTCTTCTTCTTCACATTTTAGCACTTCTGAAATTGAGATTGGTCTTATATTTGATGGTTTATATATGTAATTGACAATGTTGGAGTTTTTTCCTTCTCCGTGATATAACAAATAATGGTACATAATCCCCATGCACCTTTACCAAATGTAAAGGTGAAAATACTTTTGACTTAGTGTAACATGAGAAATAAAATCAGTAAACTCTCACTGGGTGTGGTGACTTACACCTGTCATCCCAGCACTCAGGAGGCAGAGACAGAGATAGGAGGATTGCTGAGTTTGAGGCTTGCCTGGGCTACATAGTGAGCTCAGGGCCAGTCTGAACTACAAAGCAAGACCCTGTCTCAAAAAAAAAAAAAAATCAGTAAACTCTCAAAAGGAAGGTTGGGTTTGGACAGGAGGGAGAAGGTCATTCATTGCCTATAAAACAAGTTTCTCAGTGCAGGGAACTGAGCCTAGAGCCCTGTGCTAAGCACGCTCACTTCCACTGAACTCTCCTCTGTCCCAGGGATGGCGCCTTTAACCACCATAACTGCTTTGTTAATTAGAACCAAAGCCACATTCTCATACTGCTGCTTGAGGCTGCCTCGGCACAAGGAGCACTGATTCTTTTAAGCAGATGAGATTTTCTGCTTGGCGATCTGGACAGCAGTGGGTGGAGGTCTGGCTGGGCGTGTGCAGGCTCGGAGCTCACCTAGAAATCTGGACTAACAGAGGGTAGTCTGTTAAGGTTTTCACTAACTCATCTATTGAATTTGGCATCTTGCATTGTTAGATGTAAATTATTAACACAAGTCTTAACATAACCGAACATCTTCCTCTCCTCAATCTTGCAGGACTTCAGCCAATACTTTCATGACCTGTGGGGGTCAGGGTGGAGTTTCAACTTGACTGGCTTTAGGATCTGCCCAGGGATCGGTGGAACACATTTACAGGTATTTCTCAGTGGTCACAAAGGCATGGCCTTGGGGCTTGTGTTTGGTCTCTCGCCCCTTCCTCTCCGAATGCTTCTGCTTCATGCCCACAGTGTGAACTGAACAGCTTTGCTCCACTGTGATATTTCTACCTTGGAAGCAGCCAGCGTGGACTGAAACTGTGAGTCAGACCTCTCGTCCTCTTTACGTTGTGGATGTCTGGTATTGCCCAATGACAGAAAAGGCAATGATACCTCTCCTGTTCTAGAAAACAAACATGCACAGTCCCATTAGCAAATGCCACAAACCAATGTGGGCTACTGTATTTAAGGCCTACCCAGTCCCATACTTCTTCCCTGCTCATTGCGTATCACCAGTGTGGTCATGTACAACAGAAGTTTCATGTCACTTCCCTGCTCAAAGCCCTGCAATGCTTCTGATCACGCTTAGGATAAACCCAAAATGCGCCTCAGCCTGTAAGATCCCGTATGACCAAGGCTGCTTACCTGACTCTCCTCTCTGACTCCTTTCTAGTCAAATCTGCCTTCCTGCCGAGCCTTCTGCTATCACCACTTTCCGCCTCACAACTTGGCCTATCTGTCCCTCTGCCTGCACGTCCTTCCTCCAGATCTTCCCAGTGTTGTCTCCTTCATGTGGGTCTCTGTCAATGTCACTGACCCCCGTCAGCTGCTCTCTCAATGCAAAAGATAAACATCCATGCCCCACACTGCATTGTCCCCACCTTCCCCCGGCCTCGTTTCTCCTCATTTACAGAAGTACAACCTGAAATGAAAGACGTCATTTTTCACCCCACTACTATGAAAAAAAAAGAGAAGGGCTTTATCTTATCTGGAATTGAGCTTGGCACATAGTAACTTTTCAATAAATTAATGTCCATCAAGTGGATTCTACAGTGTGTAAGACCTGAACTGTCACTGTACTAGAAAAGTCTGTGCTGTTCTAAATGTTGATGATAGTCCCACTCAGTTAAATTGCGGAAGTCCCTTGCCACAGTTCTCAGTGGATTATACTAAAATTCTACACTTCTTATCTTGGTTGATTAAACCGGGGATTGGGTCACAAGAACCAAAAACTAATACCCAGAGGCTTCTGTCTCACAGTACCTGTTCCAGGTCACTTCTGAGTTTGTCAGAAGTACAGTAGATATCTCGGATTTACTTGTATCAGAGAAGGGTGTGTGTGTGTGTGTGTGTGTGATTGTGTGTGCTCGGGACTACACCCAGAGCATCACACAGTCTAAGCTACACCCCACCACTGAGCTTACCCAGAAGATTTTTAACAGATCAGTAGGTGGTTTTCATGCACATTAGAGTTTGAAAGGACTGTCTTACTTTACCATTTGCAGAGTGCTGAAATCACCTTAGCCACATGAATGACAACTATCAATTTTAAACATATATGGAGTAGTAAGAAATAAGATAGTCTTGGACCAGGAGATTTAGCCCAGTGGTTCCAGTTCAATCCCTGGTAACCACATACAGTAATACCAGGCATGGTGACTCACTCCAACCAGCAATCAGTACTGCATACCATAATGTCAGGAGTAGTGGCTCACGCCTGTCATCCTAGCACTTAGGAGGAAGAGGCAGGAGGATTGCTGTGAGTTCAAGGCTTGCCTGGGCTACATAATAAGCTC
Source organism: Thryonomys swinderianus (assembly GCA_004025085.1). NCBI lineage: Eukaryota > Metazoa > Chordata > Mammalia > Rodentia > Thryonomyidae > Thryonomys > Thryonomys swinderianus. The sequence continues at coordinate 3,811 of PVIC010058576.1, read as the reverse complement.
AGGTTCAGCCTGGACTACAAAGCGAGACTCTGTCTCAAAAAAAAAAAAAAAAAAAAAAAAAAAGGATAGTCTTGATCAAGAGTAAAAGATATCAGAGCCGGGCACATCTGTATCTCAGCATTCTGGTAGGCTGAGCAGGCGAATCACAAATCGGAGCCCAGTCTGGGCAATTTTATGAGTCTCTGTCTCCAAATAAAAAAGGCCTGGCAGCATCAAGCTCAGTGGTAGATGGGTTTAACTCCTTGTGTGTCTCCAAAGGCAAATCACAGTATAAAACATGGAGTTGAATATCTGAAAGCATGTGCATGTATACATCACAGGTAGAATACCTTTATCACTGATCCACAGAGCAGCCTGGAACTTGAGGTGTGAACCCACCTGTGGAGGAACGTGATCCTGTAGAGTGGCGACTGCATCCATCAGATCTTCTTTTTCCTGGATTTTAAATGTGGCATAACGCAAGGAGCGTGAAGTAGGAAGACGCAGAGAACGACAGCCACGAGAACGCGAGACCACAGCCTCTGCTGCTAGAGCCAGCTCTGGGCTCTCCTTCCCCAAGCCTGGCCCTTCCGCTTCTGCCTTGGCTTCCCTGCTCCCTCACTTTCCCATATCCTTTCAATAAATTAGACGAGCCTTGGGTATAAAGCTCTCCCTGGAAACGTGAAGAAGCTCAGAACACGGGCCATTGCAATCCAGAATGATGCGAGAGACCAGCCCCGGCGCCTGTGACTGCCGTTGAGACTGGAGCATCCGCGTTGGCGTCTGGTGAGAACCGCCAGCTTCCGCAGTCCGGACACGCTGACCATCTGAGCTTTGCGCTTCGGACCTAAGCACGGGGCTAGCTTTCACTTCTTTTTGTTTGTTTGTTTTTGTTTTTTTTGAGACAGGGTCTCGCTTTGTAGTTCAGGCTGGCCCTGGGCTCACTATGGTGCCCAAGCAAGCCGCCGCGAACTCAGCAATTCTCCTGTCTCTGCCTCCCGAGTGCTGGGATGACAGGCGTGAGCCACCACGCCCGGCACTGTGGTATGCGGTATTGATTGCTGGTGGGCGTGAGTCTCCGTGCCCAGCATTCTATGTGGTTACCGGGGATCAAACTCAGGACCTTGCTCTTGCGAGGCAGGCGCCGGAACCACTGAGCTAACCCTCCGGGCCCTAGCTTTCACTTCATAACCAACCCTGGGGGCCAAGCAGTAGGAAAAAGTACCTGAGGTCGCTGTGTGTCAAACCTAACTTCAGAACCTACAGAACGGAAGGCTTGCTCTTGGTAGAGGATTTAAAAATCACATTTAAAAAACAAAATAAGAAATGGAAACTAATGTACTGGTCAACAGAAAGCTGAGATCAGTTACCAGTTACCAATTGGAGCCCCGTGTTAAATGTCTGGTGTTGCTCCCAGCGGTCTCGGATTCTAGATTCGCTTTAGTGGATAGTGAATTCGCTTAAGCGAATGTTGACAGCCAATCACAAGACAGCAAACTATATTCTTCCTTCCTTTTATCTTTTGATCTTGTGGAAATTTTAAATTATCTAAGATGACTCAGAAGATAAATATGAACATTTTCACATTTAAAAAATGTTGGAAAAGTACTATGAAACATTTCTTAGATCAACAGTTGAATCTACTCGTTTTGGGCTCTATAGCTGGGGAGGCAAGCTAAAATATCAAAACGAAATCTTTATTAAGTGTACTTACTCATTTACTAATGGATTTGAAAGTTATTTATAATTAATTATGTTATTTGTTGTGATAGCTTCTATCAAATGAGTAGCTACAATTTAGAGAATTAAACCAAAGAAATTATTTTGAAAATCTTTCCAGATGACTAAATTTTGTTAGTTTTGTCATATTACAGATAGAATATGAAAGGTCACTTGAGTTCAGCTCTTTGCTTCCACCACTGAAACCTAAAAGAAAAATAAAAGGAGATTAAAACATTTATAATCCAAAATTTGGGCCATTACTGCAAAGCATGTACTATTACCAAGTAATAGTAAGGGGGTTACAGTGACTTGGAGGTGTCTTAAAAGAAAAGTAAAAAACATAAAACTAAAATATAAAGAATAAATTTTAACCATAATGGTTGATATTTTCCCATATAAATCTATAAACATTTTATATTAACATATTTTGAAACTATATTCATCACCTTTTAAAAACTTGATGAATATATCAAGACTAGAGCCTCTCATTTGTTCAATAAATATTGCAACATATTATTAATATAATAATCACATAGAATAAACTAATTACCTAACATTCTCCTGGTCAACACTATTGTACCTTGTTAAAAAATCTGTTATATTTAAGGAACTGTGAAATATGAAAATTAAAACTTTTATGTAAATACAAAGCAATTTTTCTCAACAGGAAATCTTGAGTATTGATAGATTAGACAGTAGGGGCCATATTTTTACAGTTTGAAAAAAAAGAATCTTTTCTGATTCTTGTTTACCCAGTTTAATGATTTACCAGAACATTCATTAAATGATGAGGAATTTTAAAGCAATAAAGTAGCATTTTTGTTATTTAAGTTTTCCTTTTGGATAATTTCATGCCTGTAAATCTTGAGGGAATAAATATCAGATAAATCTATAGTGTAAAAATGTTAGAATAACCAAAAAAATGAAAGGAGTAATTAGCAATCACATTGTCAAGTTTTCTTGTTCTTGTAACCTTCAATTTCCAAATATTCTATGATAAATCCCCATTACCAGAAAGACCTATGTATAAACTGCTCCATTAAAAAAATTTATTTCCAGGCCAGAGATTGAGCTTAGTGGTTCTGTTGACTGCCTGGCAAGCCCAAAGTGCTGAGTTCAATTTCCAGTAGCCACATATAACAATACTGGGCATGGTGACTCACATTCACCAGCAATCAGTACCACATATCAGAAAGGTGGGTATGGTGGCTCATGCTTGCAATCCCAACACGGAGGAGGCAGAGACAGGAGGATTGCTGAGTTCGAGGCTTGCGTGGGCTACATAGTGAGCTCAGGGGCAGCCTGAACTACCAAGCAAGACCCCGTCTCAAAAAAAAAAAAAAAAAAACAGAATTACTCCCTGAAGACAGCAAGATTTTGATGATGATTAAAAGGTTCTGAATGGAGACTCCTGTTTTTAGCTAGGACAGAAAGCCTGTATTAGTAGATCAAGCCCATTAATGTCAGTTATAAGTAAAGGATATTTATCATCATTGTTATTCAGCCAGCAAGCTTAGATAACAAAATTGAATTAAAATAAAAACTGGAAAAAGGCCGGGCGTGGTGGCCCACGCCTGTCATCCCAACACTCGGGAGGCAGAGACAGGAGGATTGCTGAGTTCCAGGCTTGCCTGGGCTACATAGTGAGCTCAGGGCCAACCTGAACTACAAAGCAAGACCCTGTCTCAAAAACAAAACAAAACAAAACAACTGGAAAAAGGAAAGCATAACGATTATTATTTACTAAAAGTCTATGGTTGTATATAGGTTATATGGAGGATAAAATAAAAAAATGTTAGAAACAATTCAAAGTTAATGTATGGAAGCTAAAAGTTTTTATGTAAACAGAAAGAAAAAAAGCTGAAAGAAATATATAGGAAATGAGGAACACATTATAAGGAATACTAATACACTAATAAAAATTTTTAAAAGATGTATCAAATGACACAAGATACTCTTATTCTAGACAAGACAAAAATGTTAATTCTCCCTAAATCAAGCTGTACATTTAATTTAACCTCATAAAATACAGGTAATCTGGTTCTAAAACTGAAATGAAAAACAAGCAAATGTAAGATGCGTGGAAATTCTTTTTTTTTTTTTTTTTTTT
>PVIC010058575.1:0-10350 GCA_004025085.1 Thryonomys swinderianus | reverse complement strand
AAAAAAAAAAAAAAAAAGAAAGAAACGCATACAAACAATTCTGCATGAAATCGAGTCAAAATGAGGCCGGGCTAACAACCTGCCCGCTTCCTCCCTCCCAGTACATGCCCCCCAGGAGAATTTGTTCCCACAAAGATTTCTCAGTGCTGACCCTGGCTGCTGGGTGCTGGGCTCTGAGTGTGTGGAGACGGCTCTGTCCTGGGGACCCTCCTGGCCAGGAGGAGGCACGACGTGTTCTCGGAGGCCCTTCGCCACCTCCCCGCCTGCTCCACCCGCCTGCTCCATGCGACTGCCGCGAACCGCACCCCTGGGGCTCCCTGCTCCCTCAGGAAAAGGCGTCAACTTGCCGCAACAGCGTGGGCACTCCTTGGCCACTGCGCCCCTGTCCTCCAAGGCTCACGAACTCCCTGGGCTGCTGTGTCCAGTGACTAATTCCTAACTCCATTTGCTCCTGAATACAGTCCCTTCATAAAATTATTTGGATAATTTTCTGGGTGCGTCTCTGTTTCCTGTGCAGATCTTGAGTGATTCAACAGGAAAACAAACTATTAAGAAGAAGCTGGAGCCGGGCCTGGTGGCTCAGGCCTGTCATCCCAGCACTCGGGAGGCAGAGGCAGGAGGATTGCTATGAATTTGAGGTTTGCCTGGGCTACACAGAGCACTCAGGGCCAGCCTGAACTACAAAGCAAGAGCCTGTCTCAAAAAAAAAAGGAAGAAGAAGGGGGGGAGACGGGAGGGGAGGGGGAGGAAGAAGAAGGAAGAGGAAGGGGGAGGAGGAGGGGGAGAGGGAGGGGAGGGGGAGGGGAGGGGCGGGGGAAGAAGAAAAGAAGAAGAAGAAGAAGCAGCAGCAGCAGCAGCAGCAGCTGGGCATGGTCATGCATTCCTGTAATCCCTAGCATTTTGGGAGGCTGATGCAGGAGGATCCCAAGTTTGAGGCCAGCCTGGGCAATTTAGCAATTTGCCAAGAGCCTGTCTTAAAATTTTTTTTGAAAACCATAGAAAGGCTGCCAAGGTAGCTCAATGACAAAGTCCTGGGTTCAATCCCTAGTGCCCTAAGAAAACACAGAAGGATGGAAGGCCAGCGTAATAACAGAGGTACACTTCCAAGTAAAATGGTGCAGTAATGGTGAGTTCCAGCACTGACATGTGCTTCTTGAGCCGAACATCAAACGACAAGTGACAACAGGAGGAGGGGGATGGGGCAGTGTTGACAGTGGAAGGGGCAACGCTGGGCATAGCGAGAAGACAGACCACAGTCCTGTTATGCCACTGTTAGCAGCTTAGCATACCGGAGCACAAAGAACAGATGGCCCTTGTGCCCCCGCTAAATCCACCGTACACTGATGATACCATAAGTCAAAAGTGCATTTCATATACCCAGTCTTCCAAGCACCATCATTTGGCCCGGCCTGCCTTAAACATGCTCAGAGAACTTACATTAGCTAAACCGTCTAAATACTCATCTAATATAAAGCCTACCTTATCATAAAGTGCTGACCGTTTGGGGTTTTTGTTTTATTTTGGTTTGGCTTTTTTTTTTTTTTTTGCTTTTTGAAGACAGGGTCTCGCTTTGTAGTTCAGGCTGGCTCTGAGCTCACTATGTAGCCCAGGCAAGCCTGGAACTCAGCAATCCTCCTGTCTCTGCCTCCTGAGTGCTGGGATGACAGGCGTGAGCCACCACGCCCGGCTAAAAAATTTTTTTTTTGAGACAGGGTCTTGCTTTGTAGTTCAGGCTGGCTCTGAGCTCACTATGTAGCCCAGACAAGCCTGGAACTCAGTAATCCTCCTGCCTCTGCCTCCTGAGTGCTGGGATTACAGGCATGAGCCACCACGCCTGGCACTGTGGTATTGATTGCTGGTGGGCGTGAGTCTCCACACCCAGCATTGTATGTGGTCACCGGGGATCGAACTCAGGACCTTGTATGTGCGAGGCAGGCACCGGAACCACTGAGCTAACCCTCCGGACCTACTCAGGGTAAATTTAACAAGACAAATGGTCAATTATAATGTTTGTGCACCTGTGTTTTATGGATTTTTTTTCTTTTTTTGAGACAGGCTTTGTAGTTCAGACTGGCCCTGAGCTCACTGTGTAGCCCAGGCCATCCTTGAACTCATGGCAATCCTCCTGCCTCTGCCTCCTGAGTACTGGGATGATAGGCATGAGCCACCACACCTGGCATTGTGGTGTGTGGTACTGGCAATTTGGATTGAATTTGGGACCTTGCGCTGGCCAGGCAGACTCTGGAACCACTGAGCTAAATCCCTGGCCCCTATGGATTTTTGTAACACTAGAGACTAAACCTGGGGCCCTTGCACTAACCTACATCTCCATCTTTTTAAATTTTTTGAGACCTGGTCTCACTAAGTCAGGCTGGACTTAAATTTGTGAGTGCTGGGATTGCAGGAATGCACCACCACACCAGACGTCCGTTTGTACTTTTTAAATTAAGTTGAACTTGTAACTACTTGGCCAATTAAGGATCAGAAAGTGAAAGTTAAACATCACTGCACAACCAATAGGTGACTTACTTCTCTGCAGGTCACCGGGACAGGTAGCATTCACCACCAGGACTTATTACACGCTACCATCCTGTCATGGAGATTGGAATCATACTTGCCAAGGTCATAATACTGCAGTCAGAATTTAGATAAAGGCTTGACTATCACTTGGCTCCTTTGCTCCGATGGCCGACCGATTTCTACATACACTGGCCCTCCCGTAATAAAGCTCGGCCCTGTAAAGCTGTCCACTCTCATGACCTTAGCTGTGCCTGGGCCCAGACACAATGCAGCTGGCAGTCTGCTGGGGCTGGCCACCGGACTGCAGGCGAGAGCAGCCTGGGACGGTTCCCAAACGTCTGGATCCGGGACAGAGAAACATCGGGGTGAGCTGGAGGAGACACAGCTGGAAGAAACTGCTGCCGACCTGAGAGCCTGTGGACCAGCAGGGGCGGGGAGCCGGCCCTGCGCATCTGCGGTTCTGGGTCACACATCCAAATGTGGGGGGGGGGGGCTGAATCTCAGGGAAGCTAAGCATCCAGGATGGGCAGCAGGGAAGGTCGGAGACAGCCACACCTCCCCACCTGCCTGGCGAGGCGCGGACACACAGCAGGCACTCAGCGAGGAGCGCGCGGCCTGGCTCCCGGTGCCTCGGTGGGCGCAAGCTGAGGGCTCAGCCTGGGCTTCGGCTCACCGGGAGGCTCGGGCGGGCCTGAACTCCCGGCGATCCTCCTCCGTCAGCCTCCTGAGAGCTGGGTTACAGCCCGAACCGCCACGGCCGGCTGTGCTCTGCGGTTCCGAGGCGCACACGCCCCGCCCTGAGCCCACGGCCGCCCCTACCCTTCCTCTGGCGGCCCTCGCCCCTTCCTCCGCCCTCCCCGCCCCTCCCCGCCCCGCCGGACTTCAACAGGCCGGGGAGTCCCACCCGCCGCCCTTCGGTCCTTCAGGGTGGCTCCCACGCACGGGGTGGCCGCCTCTCCTCCCGGCCAGGGTGCCACCGTCACCACGCGGTCCCCTGGGGCGGCCAGGGTGCCTGGGTGCGAGCGCTGCTGCGGAGAACGGCGGGCTCGGCCCCGCCCCGCCCCCCGGAGGGGGCACCACGGAAAGGGGCGCTGTGGATGAAGGTGGTTTGTCGCCAACAGAAGCCCCGCTGGGCTGCGGCCCTGAACACAGATGCCAGAGATGCTGAGCCCTTCGGGGCGCCCGGTGCTGCTGTAGAGGCTTGGACAGCGGAGAAACCCGGGCGACGGCCCGTCCTAGCGAGGGAGACGCTTCTGGACAGCGCTGGCGGAGAGCCCAGCGCACAGCAGGCCGGAGGGGACGGAGAGCGCCCTGACCGGACCCCGGGGCGGCGGAGACGGCGCCGTCGGCAGCCTGGGCCGCAGGCGGCAGGGCTCCGGCCAGCAGCCCGCTCCGCTGCCCCGCACCTCGCCGCCGCAGCTCAGCCCGAATCCCCGCGGCCTCCCCCTCTCCCAGCAGGCCGGCCACATGTCCGGACGGCCGTGGCGCGTCCCACACCCGGCAGCTTCTGGCCTCGGCAGAGGCCGCGCTGCCCGCCCGCCCGCCCGCCCGGGGTGATGCCAGTGCCCTTCCCGGTGCCCCCTTCCCGGTGCCGTGGGTCCCTGCCGCCCGTTCCGCACCGCACGGCCACAGCCCGACACAGCGCCCTGTGCGAAGGCCTCCAGCCCCGTCCCAGCCCGGGTAAACGCAGTCCTAATTTCCGGCCAGCCTGCTAGGTGTGTGCGTCTCTGGTTTTGCTGCCCAGTGGGCACCATCCGGGACATTATCCCAACCTGTGCCCACGCGGGCTTTCCTCCCTGCAAGGAATGCCCTTCACCGAGTCTTGGAAGAGCCATGCCAGTCCCTCCGTGCCCAGCACTTGATGGGCCCTGCGTGTGGCTCCACGCTCTTCGTTGCCTTCTTGAAACTCTCAATACATGTCTAAATACAGGCCCCACATCTTCATCTTTCGCTGGGCCATGCCAGCGAGGTACCCAGCTGGCTGTGTTGGGAGCGCTCACGGGAGGGTCCCCCCGAGAGACACCTTTGTTGCCCACCTAGCTGAGCTAGCCAATCCCTTTGGAAATTACGCACTATCGCATTATTTTCTTTGTGATGGTTTTCACTCTCTGGTATGTTCTCGCTTACATATTTATTTGTGTGAATGCAATGTACTTAGAGAGCAGAGATCACTTTATCGTCACTGTGTGAATCATAGTAAATGTTCAGCGTAGCTAAGTGTAAGCTATGATCTCAGCGTCTGGGAGGCTGGGGCAGGAAGATCATTGTGAGTTTGAGGCCAGTCTGGACTGCATAACAAGATCTTGTCTCAAAAAAACCCAAAAAACCAAAAATGATATATGATCAACTTTGCATTTGCTCAGTAATCTATTTCCAGAGCTAAACTTGCTAGGAACAAGAGAACCACTTTGCTGAGTGTAAAAGAAAACTTAAAGTATACATATGGATCAATATTTAACTTTATCCAGGGATATTCTAAAAAGATTCTGGTTTCACAATGAAGTGGGATCTAATTTCCTCATATTGTATTCAAATTGAATTATTTTCATGAAACATTTTGAAGTCTGGATTTAATGTCCACTCTTGCTACCTATCCTATATAAGCCTAAAATAATACCTTTAGTTTAGTTTGAATTTTTTACTTTTTTACTTTACTTTTTAGAGGCTATTAGTCTATCCTCCAATTACATTGTATTCTATGGCTTAATAAAACATTTTTACTTGTATTCAATTATTTGACCCCCTCAGCAACTCTCAAAAGTTGCTGTAATTTAAAAATTTTACAAACTGTTCTAGCTCACCCAGTACAATCCAATGTTACCGTGTGGCAGAGTAACAAAAATAATCCCAGAATTTCAGGGCTGGGATCAACAGCTGGGATTCTTTGCCTCTTTTCCAGAAGAGGACTCTGTCGGGGCGCATGGGCTGGCAGGGTGCTGTGTGGCAGGGCCTTGGCTGGAACCCGATCCCGGAACTCGGTGGTCTCTTTATACCAGCCCTGGTCTTTCCTCTCCAAAGCAAGCAGAGGGGCAGGCCCTGGGGTTCTGAGTAGGTTCCGCTGGCCCAACAGCATCCACCGAGAGCCAAGCTTCCAGCACGGGGCCCCTCGGGCTGGAAAAGCACGTACAAACCACAGCAGAGGGCGCAGATGACGGAGGCGCAGCACGGCCTCACTCCTGTCCACGCCTGGACTTAGCACCAGGAACCTCACGGGTGGAAGTCCACCTGGGAGGCCTTCTCCGCCCGCGGCACCACATACATCCTCTTGTTGCCTTTCCTCATCGAGATGGCCTTGCTTCTGAGTTTCCCCAGTATCAACCAGCTATCGTGAATGTTTTGTAATCCACTTAAATCTTGGGCATAATGAGGTCGTAATTAGGAGAGGAACCGGATTTGAGTAAAATACTGCTTCATCTTAAGAACAAAATGGAAGCTACGAAAACAGATGAAGTAGTCAGAGAAAAAGACTTCACAGAAGCCTCAAGATACTCTGAAAGTAATTAGTACTAGTTAGCAATGAAATTCTGTTTTCAGAGATCATACATGCAATTTTGCCTCAGAAAGGGCAAACATGGACTAAAGAATAAACAATCTGCTGACAGAGGGGGAGCCACCGGGTTTCCTAAACAAGCGTTCCATTTTCAACAAAAACTGGGCCTGTTTAAAGGGACGCGCAGGCGTCAGCCATGACTTCCAACACCCCGCACCTCGGACAGCAGCACTCAGGCACGGTGTGTGGTCTGGCTCGCCGGCAGTCCCTGACCCACCCTTCCAGAAACCCCGACTGCTGCTTCCTCTGCCCGCAAACCAGTCATCTCTGAGAAGAGGGCAACCTGTTGGCAGGTGTGGGTGGTAGCTGCTCGAAAGTGGCATTCGTCTGTCTAACATGATAGCAGCTCACGTCTGCTCTGAGATGAGCTGTTTTCCAAAAGAGCGAAGAAGTTTCCAGCCAAAATGGAGAATCACCAGGAAACACGGCAGCTGACTGGCTTGGGCCGGCCGAGGGTGCCTGTGAGTGCTCACACTCGGCCCAGGGCAGAGACAGGCTCCAGGCCACAGGTCGCCAGAGGTAAAGGCCAACTGGCAAGGCCCCCAAAGCAAGTGGACCACCCGGAACCATGAGGTCTGAACCCCGAAGAGCACAGCCCAAAGTAAGTTTGGGTTGGACAGTCTCTCCAGCCTCCACAGGGGCCCAAGAAGGTCTGTCACTTCGGTAGCCAGGGAGGCGTCACTGTAGGCCCCAGAGCGGGCCGTCGTGACAGCCAGATTGTCTTCAAATGAATTATGAGGGGCCACAGCTCCAGTCCAACTAATCAAACATAGGGGGTCTGGCTCATCTACTGCAGTAGTTACACACTAGATTCTGGCACTTTATGGAGCTAAGTAACCTTATCACTTTAGTAATCTCAATTTTTGTCATCAATGTCAAACACTAAATATCTTTCAATCGGCTTCATTTAGGAATTTCCTTGCTTTCACGTTGTTGCTTCTATTTCCAATCAAAAAGGCTTTTTTAAAAAGTAATATATGCCATAAGTTGCAAGGTTGAAAAAAAAAAAAACTTTCTTAAAGCTTTGGTGAGTCTAACCCCAAGGACTAAATAAAAATAAAGCAGCTCAAGGTCCTTGCTGTTGTGTGCCCAGCCTGCCCCCTAGTGTTTCTTTTTAAACCCTACCAGATTTCAAACTGTATCCTTAATCTCAAAATATTGGTTTAATAGGATTAAGAACTGTGTCATCAAATTAGTAGAACAAGGCAAGCCCCTGACTCAGATAAAAATTCAATCAGAGGAAAGTAGAGGTTCTTCTAGAAGCTGCTGGCAACTTCTCTGGAAGAGACTGCAGTTACTGGTAAATATACCATCTCAAAGTATTACTTGGTGAATAAGGTCTTCATAGAAAAAAGGTCAAATGATATGTAAAATGTGATTATTATGTAATGATTAGTATGGATTTTATCTCATAACTGTACTTAAAAGACTTTCCAATGTTCATTATATATGAATTTTTGGGTTTTTTTTTGTTTTTTTTTTTAAATAGTAAATACACAGAAAGCAGACGAATGTCCTCTTTTCCAGAGAGGAGTTAAGATGATGCGGTTTATATCAACAGTTTTAATTTTGTCAAACATACAGTACTTTTAATTTAACTTTTAGTAAGGTTTTGAATATTTGTATTAGGAATATATATAAAGTATATCAAATTAGATTTAAAAGGAAAAAGGAAAATTTAGTTATTCATACAGCACAATAAATTTTAGAAGTATGATAAAAATACATAAAGCAAAAATGTGTGAAGCTGTTTTTACTCTCATAAAAAATGGACTTGTTGGGCCCAGGGATTTAGCTCAAGTGGTACCACACCTACCATGGAAGCATCAAGGGCCGGAGTTTGATCCCCGGTACCACAAAACAAAAAACAACACTTGTTAAAGACTTGCAATTTTGGAGGAGGAAAACTGATAATCTCATTAATTCTGTCTTTAGAAATGCGTACTGTTGATGAGAAAATCAAATGAAGTTTGGAGTCTCTGGGGCTCTGACCCCTACTTGGTCTTTTAGTACTTCAGATGTTGACCTTATTTAACTGTCATAGGGATTGTAAATGAGATGGACTGGAGGTTTTTACATTTTTTAATGTATGTGTTAAGCTTCTCTGTACTGCAAGCATATTAGCAGAAACCGTCTACAGTTGTAAAGGAAAATTGATAGAAAAATGCTTTGGAGCGCCATGTGTTTTCAAGTAACGCTGACAGAAAGCAGCCTTCCTGGGAGGCCTCTGATGCACGCTTATGTTTCCTTTGCAGGGACAGTGAGACCATGAAGCTGCCACTTTTGATGTTCACTGTGTGTCTGCTGCGATTCAAAGATTGTCACTGTGCACCTACTTGGAAGGACAAAACTGGCATCAGTGGAAACCTGGAGAGTACGTTTGGTCTCCTGTCTGCGCTGTGTCCTGTCTGCATGTTTGCTGTCGGTCTGGCATTCGCAGGGACCTTCAGTTGAGAGATAACTTGCTCACTGTTTCATGGTGGAACGTCCTCTAGGCAGTGAGACTAAGTCATCATGACACCGAACAGCTGGATAAAAATAGAAAATTCCAGTCAAGACTGCGATCAAGCATTCACATGTGCAGATGTTTGCTATCATGTAGATAAAACCTGCCAGCTTTTTGACTGCATTTTTTTTTTTTGGCATCATCCAGATGTTTGGTGTCACCTCAGCATGGCTTTTAATGAACAGTGAAATAACTTTTCTTACATTTAAAGAATTTAAGCCATCTGAGTAATCTGTGATAGTTCTAAAATGAGTGAATGGCTTGGTTATAAATTACAGTGAATCTGATGGCTTTTTGTGACCTTTGCTTGGCAATGTAGGCTTTGAGTCTTTAACACTTAGAAATATAAATTACTACAATAGAGCTGACTTGGAGTCTATAATAACAGTCGGAGGCAAGAGAAAACCCTTGGGAGGCCATGCTGGGGGAAAAGGAACAACAATAAATTCCATATCCACCAAAGGGTTATTAAAAGTGTGAAAGAGGAGGCGGGAATTACAGCACAGGCCCATAAGCCCAGCACTGATGCAAGAGGACCGCCATGAGTTCAAGGCCAGCATGAACTATATAATGAGACCCTGTCCCAAAAAACTAAATAAATAAATAACCACTAGATTATTAAGGAATCTTGTACTTTACAAGACACTTTCTTGGCTTTATGATTCTCAGAAGGTAACTGAAGCTGAGAAAATGGAAATATGTGCTATATTTGAAGCCCCAGATGGGCATTGCATATAGGTGAGTTTGTGAAGAAAACTCAGCTATAAACACACTTGAGCTGTCAGTAAAGGGCACAAAAGGGTAAATGAAAACAGGGCCCAAGGAAAATGACAAGAATGAAGGCGAATGAGCTCTGGGCTGCCCAGGGGCTTACACCTGAGGACCAACGGGCTGTCAGGCAGCAGGGTCCACGCGGCAGCTGACAGCTAATTCTCTGTGATCTGCTTTGGGAGGAGAGTCTATTAAAGAACAACTAAGCCTCTATTTCAGGACAAGGAAGAATGAGGATCTCATTGTTCTGTAATCCGATCAGATCTCCAAAAACTGCAACTTGTCTTGCAGGTTTTCCCGGGGCTGAAGAGATAGATATAGATGGAGAAGTGAAGAAGGCTTTGATTGGCATTAAACATATGAAAACCACGATGGAAAGGAGAGGGGAAGAGCATGCCAAACTAGTGAAGACCTTGAAGAGGTGCAAAGAGGAAAAGCAGGTACTGTAACTGAAAGTAATAATTGTTCGTAAACATATCTGGGCTCTAAATATTACACTTATTAGTGCAATTGATGTTACGTATTTTTCTCTAGTTACAAAACTTCCAGATAGCTTTTTTGTTGGAGGAAACACCTGAAGGAAACTTCATGTTTTTCTGAAGAACATATTTCTCACAGAATGGGACTTCGCAGGTCTCCAACACAGGAATTCAGGAGGCTTCACCCTTTTGGAAAAGTGCTACTTTCTCAGAAATGCTGTGTTCTTAGTTCCACCTGAGTGCGGATATTAAGGCAAAGCTGTTCACAGAGTTTTGGGCTAGATTAGTGGAGTCCACAGTGTTTTGATTTCTCATTCTCATTACTAAAAACTTTACTAGCATTAATATGTACATATTAATTTGTTTATAAATTAGATACATGAATTGCTACCAGTAGTCTCTGGATTCACAATATACATTTAGGGTGAGATTCAACACTGGCTCCGTAGTTCATATGACAATCTGTATGTTTTCATTTTTATGAAAATATAAACACCAGGAATTGAAACCAGGACCTTTATATT
>PVIC010058574.1:0-10341 GCA_004025085.1 Thryonomys swinderianus | reverse complement strand
GGGGGGAGTGGGTAGGGATATGGGTAAAAATGAGAATTAACTTGTGGCATATACTGGTACAAATTTCCCAATGTTATATGTGATTTTGAGATGTATATAAATTGTACCAATAAAGAATTCAATTAAAAAATTAAAAAAATAAAAGAAATGTTGATAATCATAGAGACAGGTTTTTGCTGCTCATATATTTTAAAAATAACCTCTTTATCTCACTGTCTTCAATGAGCGCCCTATTTCTATACTCCCCTTTTAGCTGTTTCTTTAAAGACATGTCCAGAGGTGCTGTTTGCAATTCTGCTTGTGCTGTCTCTTGAACCTGCTCTGTGCAGATATTAGCTCCAGAACTTCACCTGGACAATTCCTATCCAGAAGTTCATGGCTCCTGTGTTGTCAAAGTCATACTGCCCTCAGTTTGTCCTTCCTTCTTTTCTCCTTCAAACACTCTCTTCACATGAATCCCAGGATTCCCTGGCCCTCTCAGCTCCATACTTGCATTTGAATTCCAACATGCTATACTGTGTTGATGCACTATGTTCCGTTCCTGTATACCTGGCCACACTTCTATTTCTTTCTTCTTTTCTGATCATGAAATAATGATCTAATGTCTTTCTTTTCTTCTCTCTGTGCTCAATTCTTGTTCCACTACATTAAAAAAATCTACATATTCTTTCATCCAAATTTATCTCTACTTCAGAACATGTGCCTTATATTAAAAATTCCACTCAGTACAATTATGCAGCATGACCAAAACTAAAGTGCATCCTGGCCTCTCTCCAACTCTGCCCATCTTATATTATTTTGCAAGTTAGTTAATAGCAACTAAAATCCATGCTAAATAAAAAGACTTTAGGGTCAGTCTTGACTCCAGTTTCTTTTTCGTTCTCCCTCCACACAGTGAATGAATTCTGCCATGTTTTCTACAAAACAAGAAGACAGTATAATGACTCATCCCTTCCACTGCCATCTCTGCTGCAGAAACCACAATTACTACCTCAGATGTTCATTAAACATTTGATTCTTAGAATCTCATCTTCCATTCATACCAGTAACCTGTCCACTTCCAACACATCAACTAGATCTATTTTGTTTGAACAACCTTGCTTCTTCTTCTCAATTCATAATATTGTAGGCTTTTTTTTCTTGGAATGAAAATTAAGGCCCTTTGACATAGACTTCTGCTCCCTCAAGCGCCTCTCAGAGTCTTTATTTCTCTTCCTCCTCTTATTCTATTCCAGTCAGATTCCTCTCTTTTGCTTAAAGGCCAGGTTTGCCTCTATGTCAAGATGTTTTCCCTTTGTGAGAAATGCACATACATGGTATGCTGTTAAGATCATGACTCTCTTCACATGTTCCTCAGGACACTTCTTCACAGTGACTTCCAACTGAGACATGCCTGACTACTCTATCTATATTTCACTTATCTTTCTCCATGCCTCATATTTCTTTCTGCTTCTTCTTAACACATGACACTGATATTTCAATTATTAATTTTACCTTCTGAATTTTTCCTCTAGAATACACTGTCCATAAGAACAATGATGTTTCTACTATTTTCACCAACACCGAACCCAATAGAGTGTTGGGTACATAACAGAAATCCAAGAAAGTTTTGTCAAGTGAATGAGGTAACTGTTGAAATATTGGTATTATTATAATAAGATAAATTTTAGACAGTATGTATAAGGTTATATCTACCATGATACTAAAACAATTATTGAATATGAAAAAATACATTACCCAAATAGCTATTTAAGGAAAGCAAACAGATACAGTCACACTTGTGCTAGACAACCACCATGTATTTACTTCAGAGCCATTCAGGAAATGTGTTAATGTCTCACTTGGACTAACAAACTGGGTGTTACCAACATTTTGCTTATAATCACTATGGCCATTGAAGTTTAAGTGAGCTTCATCTAGAATGGCGTCCTTTGTTTCCATCCTAGTCTAACTATCTGACACTTGCCTAAGAAATCACAGAGTGCATTTGGTATACTTAATGCTATGTTAATTTTCATATTTTATCTCAAATTGTAAAGCCATGAGGTAGACTAACACACCTTAGGAATTCTGTAATATTTTAGTATTGATATTTGAGATGCTATGGTTAGTATCAGTTCCTTTAATATTTTTCTTCATGCTTTCCTCCTGCATCAGAATTTGGCTCTCATACATGTTCAGAAAACATCCACATTAAGCTAGAGACCAAATTGAATTTTTGCACCTAAATAAGGTTAGTTACTGGGAAAATTATTACAGAGAAAAATGACAGTTACTGGGAAATTTTGCTGTTTTTGAAAATCTATAAATGTGTACTTATAAAGCATTTTTGAATAAATTTAATAAGACAGGATAATGCAAAACCTACACTCTAATCTTCAAATTTGATGTCAGTAATAGTATTACCTTGCTGAGCTGGAAATCAAAATGGAAGGATTTACCAAGAATCTGATTGAGGAGAGACAGGCTAGGTTTTATTTCATATTCTTAATATAAGTTAATGTTAGACCTGAGGAAAGTAGAAACAATATTTTTGAAAGAAATTCTAATCATTACATTGTACAAATAGGAATGTAACTGGAAGTTGGTAGTTTTAGGGTTTACGATGTAAGAACATCTGACATTAAATGATTTAATTACAAACATCTCAAGGAACCTCTTTTTAATCAGCTATCTCAATGAGTCACTTATTTTGTAAAAATATTTTACATATTTTAAAATTACTATCAAAGACATATATGAAAATATAATGCATCCAGACAGAGGAAGCATTAAAATGCATAAACTAAAACTTTCTAATTAGCTGCTCTGCTCTTTCCAATTTCTAATATACACAGTACAAAAAAAAAAACACAACGTATAGAGACTTCAGGCAAAGAAAATCTGTCTAAGGTAAGCTTCCCTGATATAACCTGCAGACTTTGTACACGGCAGACCCGAAAAGATGTCACATGTGGCAGAAAACCCACCGCACTACTGGTCCTTAGAGAAGAAACTGACAATGCGTGTGCAACAATTTCGGCAATCAAGGGCCCCAAGCCCCCAGAGCCTCATGCTGACAAACATCTAAAAGCTCGTGGCTGGTGGCTTGAGCACCTTTGTAACTGCAGAGGCCAAAAGTAACTCGTGTCAATTTCATGAAGTTTCAGTAAATTTAGTATTAAAATATTCATACAAACTTTTCTTCTCCTGAAGCATTTATACATTTTTTGGTGGACTCGGTATGTTAAATGTTAAGATGAACTAAT
Source organism: Thryonomys swinderianus (assembly GCA_004025085.1). Lineage (NCBI taxonomy): Eukaryota > Metazoa > Chordata > Mammalia > Rodentia > Thryonomyidae > Thryonomys > Thryonomys swinderianus. The sequence goes on along the minus strand of PVIC010058574.1, from coordinate 7,093 downwards.
CTAGAAGCAACTACTGTCATTAAAGTTTGGACAAGTTCTTAAGTGTGAGCTAATGTGAGTTTAATTAGGGTTAAGAGGCTATGAAGCTGTGAATCGAGCTGTAAAGAGTACACATACATTCTGTCAGGAGACTGGCATAATTTACTCAGTAAAATCACATTTTTAATCTCTCCACTACCATGGAGTCGATTTGATTTGAGTTTTGCACCTGCTGGAAAGCATATGCAACTAAAAGCCCGGGACGAAGGAAATTTGTAAAATTCACTGTGGGAAATTGTGAATTGTGCCACCTCCAGGTGATAATGTTGAAGGACATATGAAACTAACCCTAAAAAATAATCACATGTTAAATGAAAAAGCCTATTGGATATCATGAAGCAATGTGGGTAGAGAATACAGAGATGGTTTTCAGCTGAACACAGAATGAAACGCATGCTTCCAATACTGGTGATGATCACCATTTTGAATTTAAAATGGATCCTCACATTGCTAACCCTTGTATTCAGCATTAGTGACATCAGTGATAATAATTTGCCTGAAAAATACCAGTATTTACCTATTTTATTAAATACAAGATAAAATATTAAAATATAGTTTGACGTTAATTTCTCTCAATTGGAAAGAGCATGGCTCACAAAACCTTCCCTCATGTCTGTCCTTTCACTGTCCTATGTTAGTACAAAGTGACTTTGTGGTCTTCTAATTACCCTTATCTGTACAAAAAAGGCTGTTTTTAGTCTGAGAAATTTTATAGAAAACTTTCAAAATTCTCGGTTTCTATTTATACTAGCTTATTTTATCCACTTAACTATGTTTTCTTGTGTGTTTATTTTAGTCTGGTCATGTTATAGTTGTAAATTTAAAGTGAACCATTCCATTAATGTGCCCATAGCTCAAGATTTTGGAATTATAATACTAAAAAGTAAAAACTGCAATAAATTAACTTTTTAAATATTTCAATGAATCACATTTTAAAGCCAAGAAAACAGAGAAAAGTAGATGTTATATTTCTCAGAGCAAAATTTTGAAGATATTGATTGTCCATTTAACCATGAAACTAATTTTCATTACTTTGGCTCTTGGATTAGTTTTTTATCTTTTCATAATTGCACAGAACTGAGATTTAATACTATAGTTCATAGTATTACATAGAATTTAAAGTGTATATCTCATGTAAAAAAAAAAACACAACTTGTTATTCCAGTCTTAAAAGTTTCAATTTCTTGATATTATTGAATAGCGTACTTATATAATTCTGTCCTGGTTTTTATTATACCATTTTATTTGAAATTACTTTTTCAGATCTATACTGGAATCTTTCAGAATGCTTAGTAATGAGTCTGAAAAGTTGCTTTGATTCAGAATATTATTACACTTATTAAAGTCAAAGACAAAATAAGTTCTTAATAAACAATTGTTAAAACTATGCACAAAAACCCAGGAAGGAAAATAACCCAATATTTAACTTTTCATTCTCAACATATGTATTTTTAATATTTCATATGAAGCAGGCCATCAATTATTTAATCAGTATTCAATGTATAAGCAAAACCTACTGGAAGAGTTTAACACAGAGAAGCATAGTTCTAAAAAAAAAAAAAAACTACGTTTATTGACTATAGCTAGGTTTCCAAATGTTCTGCTGTGAATGAGCCAATTTCTGCTTAAATGGACACTTAGTTTCTTCTGTATAGCAAAAGAATTCATTTGGACTTGACAGAAGCAAGATGAATGGAGATGCGTTGGCTTTAGTGCCTCAGGACACTAACACTGGGAAAAGATAGTACAAGGAAATATAAACACTATCACTTTGGTTTTTCTGTATGCGCTATAATCAATATTCTCAGTAAATAACAATGCTCACATTTGAATGGACCAGTCTTCTTTGATTAAGCTCTGAACTAAGCCCCAGGACAGCCTCAGCTGCTCCTATTTGGATGTGGAATCATTTGGCTGATATTTGGAGTCCACATCAACCATTTTCACTGTAAACATGAAAAAGACACCTTTTCTAAGTATTGCTAATTAATGCTACTTGACAGTGTTTTCTTATAAGCCAGCATTGGGGGATTACCATTTTTTCCCCTTAAAATTTTAATTGTCAGTATTGTTCTACTATTTGATTCTGATTTCTCACTTTGCCTTAATCAAGTGTGCTTTGCATTTGGTGGTAAATGGAAATTTTCGTCTATATCTGTAAACGTCTTCCTAGCTGATTAAATTAAATTCACTAGTAGGTTCAGAAGGAAATAATGCCTCACTCCTGCTGAGATTCAGGAAGACCTGAAGGAAAGTGGCATGAAGATATGTGCTTTCAAATATTTTAGGGTGTTTTCCACTTTTACTACTCCAACCAAGAATGGCACGAAGGCACAAATAAGATTACACATATGCTCACTGATTATTTAAGCAATTCAAATTGCAAGCCACAGGGATTACAAATATAATGAAAATACAGGAGCCTCATAAAACAGGTAGTTTCTTTTCTTAGCCATAACATACTGGACATATATATATATATGGGCTAAAATATGTTTCCATGTGTGTATAGTTTGTGGTATGATCAAATCAGGGTACACAGACTATCCATTATTTTAAATAATTTTCATTTCTTTGGAGTGAGTTGAGGTTTAGTTCGGTGGCACTATGCCTGCCACACAAGCACAAGGTCCTCGGTTTGATCCCTGATTCAAAAAGAAAATCATCATCATCATCGTCATCATTTCTGTGGAGTAAAAAATGAAAATCATCTCTTCTACCTGATTTTTTTTTGTATATAGTGAATTTCTGTTACCTATAACCGTCTTTTGTGCAGTAGAACACAAGACCTTCTTGCTCCTACCTAACTGTCCCAAAGCCCCATCTTTCCCTCTCTCTTGTTTTTTCTCCCCCCTCAAGCTTCTGGTAATAACTTCACTACCCGCAACTTTTCTGAGGTCAGCTGTTGTCCATTCCATATACGAGTGAGACCATGTATGACTGTCTTTCTACATTGACTGTTTTTCACTTTCCATAGTGACCTCTTGTATTACAATAATTTTTCTTTATCTTCTTCACTATGAGTTGAGCAACTGCTTACTTTTAGTCTATCAGCAGGTATACACACAGTAGGTTAGGAGAAATTGTCTGAAGTTTGCCTTGTGAATCTGAGTAATCCAAATAGACTTTATGTAAAGTTGAAATATTACTAAAATTACAGAAAGGCTTCAAGTAATTTTAATACAAATTTAAACATATAACACCTTCTGAAATGTGACAATTCAATAATGCATGAGAACACCTCTCCAAATTAATATGACCCAAATTGTTTTAGCTCTTCCTTCACTTGGATAAAATAGTAACTACTAAAATTTAAAGGAAGAGAAGTTTCTTTGGCTCACAGTTTCCAGTGAATCAGGTCCAAAGACAGCTTGCTCAAAGATAAAACAAACCAACAAACAAAAACAATAGGACAGAAAAGCACAGTAGAGGAAAATAAAGTTTTTAAGAGACAGCTTTTCACTTTGGTATCAGGTTGACTTTCAACTCTCAGGATCTGGTGATCCTCCTGCTTCAGTTTTCTAAGTAGCCAGAACTACAGTTCTGTACCACTGTGTCCAGAAGTAAAATAATAATAATAATAACAACAGATATTTCAGGGACTGTATTCTAGACAGACATTCAAACTTAAAGATCATTTTGAAAAAATAATTTTGCTCATTCACTAAACAGTAAAAATATACAGTCACTTATATTCCTGAAATAATTCTCATATATTAAGACAGGAAAGTCTGTAGAAAGAGATATTTTAGCAATTGTGTATGATAGCACAGTAATGAGGAGAAATCTAAATATTCATCAAGAAGAGAAGGGCAAAAAAAGCTACCATGATTCTATCATGGGACACTGAACTGCAGTTAAAACACATGCAATTGTCCCCAAGTACTAATTTGGCAGTTCTGAAAGACACATTGGAGTGCAAAATATGCATTTCTAGCATTGTGGTATGCACATAACCTTCCACTTACCCAAAGCCTAGACTTTAAAAGTGATGGGGAAATTACTCTGGAGGGTTAAAGTCACTACTGTTCAGTTGGAAGAACACTAGGCATGAGGAAGTTTCAGGATGAGTGAGTCATGCCGTTCTTCTACCAAAGGCCATGGGGACAAGACAGATATGTGGCTGAATTCAAATGACTGCTCTGTGTGGATTTAGTTTGGTGGTCTTCTAGAGAGGTAGTGCATCAATATTTCATGAAGAAAAGCCCAGATTTCTTTCCTCTTCATCTAGGTAATGTGGAGTGTAGCTCTTCAATATGGAATAGCTGTACAAATTCTTCTGTTTTGACAGTTCAGTGTGTATGTGTTTTTATTGGGTTATTGTTGTTTGAGGATTTTGTGACTAACATAAAAATTCAGTATAATAGTGGCTTTAACTGTTTCATTTACTAACATGTCCTCAACATATGGAAGCATCACTAACCCTTAAAAGGAGCTCAGGAAGAATTTAAGTGAAAAATCACAAAAGTCCCTGAAAAAATATGCATTAAAAATATAGTAAGTATGAGGCAATCAGAGAAAATCCATCTGCCCTCCAGATTAAACTACATATGAATCTCCATCTCTACAGTGAATCTCGTCTTGTAACCACCACATACCCTTTAACACTTAGAATCTAGTCAAGGGGAGACTAGGGATTTAATATGAAACAAACAAAAAATAAATCATGAAATTCTAAATTAAAAATATTATATAACTATAAATATTGTGGTGTCCGTATATAGATAAATTAAAAGGTTTCTTGCACACATGAGCTACACACACACAAATAGACATACACAAACACACACAGAAAAGTATTTGAAATAACTTAGTCAACACCTTGGGAGATAAAAGAGCTGAGGGATACTAAACATTCCAACCTCTCATTTGTGTCAAATTCAAAATGCTTCATTAAAAAGTAGATCTTAACCTATGTCACTCCAATGGATTTTATTTAACTGCCATGGAAATATGCAGTGAGACTTTTCTTTATCATTTATGTTTCCTTTCCTCAAGAGAAATCATATGCTTGGGCCACCATGAGTCCTCCCCAGGTGACATGTTACCAGACACAGTACAGGATGTTACTGGCCCTTAGTTGTGCATCAGCTGAGTTACTTTATAACACATAGTACTGCTTGTCTAAATTGTTTCATTTAATTTCCAAACATGAGGCCACAAAGCCACACATCTAATAGTTCTCACATTTTTAATCCAAAATGACTTTTAGCCATTGCTTTATTTTGAAGAACATTTTAAACCTCAGTGGGAAGAGTTGGTGACTCCCTCATTTCTTCCTGTCACATTGCATCATTAGTCTTGTATCTATTGTATCTTTTAGCTATTGAGGGCAGTGATGAACTTTCAAATGTATACATTACTAAGAAAATACAATGTATTTCTTAGATTTAGAAAATAAGGTTATATTTGCTTTTGTTTAATGAAATCAAGAAAGATAACAAAACAGCCACCTTTGGGCAGAGTATAGACAAAAGACAAGACAAGAATCTATGACCTGAGTCAGCTGCTGAGGAGAATCTTGCGGTGGCAAAGTGGTAGCTGCATCAATAGCTACTTTTCTGCTGGGGACCATACCTGCACATCTCCTTCCTATAGTGTTTAAAATCATAATGAAGTGCATTCTATTATTTCCATTTTACATATCAGGAACATATGGCTGAGTTGATTACTACTTGCAAAATAGGAGTTGTTAAAAGATATCAAATTTTACTGGAAATGAGGATTTGCTGACTCTAAATCCAGTATTGAAGAAATAAAGTTCTGATTCCCCGAGTATTTTTCTGCTCAGTAATGAAAGATTAATGTGATCAGAATCTCCAGAATTTATCTCTTCATGTAAAGAGCTAATGTGTGCTGTTTCACAAATCACAAAAATATTGGGTCTCAGTTTGAGTTAGGACACTACACACCTCCCTAAAATTACCATATGATAATTCAAAACGTATTAGTAGAAAGGATGTAAGTAGTACATTCTACTTATTCTAAGTAATAGTTATGGCTCATGGAAGTCACTTATCTACCTATCTATAGATATTGAAAGAGTTTTATTTTAAAAAGTGAAACGTATCATGATGTGAAAATAAAATGTACCAATAAAGATTTTTAAAATAAATAAAAAGCAAAACTTCTGATAGAAGAATGCATTACAATATAGTGAAAAACATGAAGTGAGTTCAGTGTCAAAATGCAAAGGACAAAGAGTAAGGAAATGACAAAAAACTAAAGTATAAAAACCCAATCAAACGTTAGACTGTAGGTAAAACCAAGAGAAATATACACATGGATGAAGAGATCAAAGACATGGTGTTTACAGAAACAGAGCTAGAGATAGAAATGTATTCATACTATCTGTCTGCCTGCCTGTCTTCTTATTTTTCTACTTATTTTTCTATGTATCCTTATTTTTATGTAATTAGAAAAATACAAATACTAGAAAGGTGATGTGTGGGAAGGGCCTCACTGATTATGAACAAAGCAGGCAGTAAGCAACACACCTTTAAAGAGTTAAACACTGATTGACTTATTTTAAGAAATGAGTCTGAGGACAGAATATGAGATATCACATAGCTGAGGTCAGAGTGAGTCTTATCCAAATTCTTTTTTTATTTAAATTTTTATTGGTGCATTATATATACATGTCATGATCACACTCAATATAGATAATTTGTACCAGTATATGACATGATTTAATTTTCATTTTTTCCCATTCCCCTACCTACCCTATAACCCTCTACCACCTTTACACATGAGCATTATTACTTTTTTTTATTACCATTACCATTTTTTTCCCCTTGTTACTTACCCCTTGTTACTTTTCCCTTTGGATAATTTCTACTTCACAATATCTGTCAGATATTTTAGAGTTCATTTGCATCTTCAGTTTCTAATTTCAGAGAAAAGATATGATATTTACACATCTGTGACCTATTTACAAAGTCAATGCCCAAAAGTTAATAGCATTTTGATACACAAATAACAAACTCACCGAAAAAGAAATTGAGGACTCACTCCCTTTCAAAATAACATCTAAAAATGAAATATCTAGGAATCA